>JAQIWD010000082.1:0-37297 GCA_034694825.1 Anurida granaria
AAAGTCAAGACGAGTGAAAGCAGCACGGCGGCAGAACGGCTGGCAGATTACAAGGGAGAAAACACTGGAGGGTATGACATGACGAAGAGAGCAGTTGACCTGAACCGTATTTGTATGACCCAATAACATCTTTACTGATTTGTGTACAGAGTTGGGAGCTCGAGTCCAGGATCCCCAGACACGGACCCCACCGGAGACATGCCCGAGTCATCCTCGGATCGTGATACAATTCCTTCTGTCACCACAAAGGAAACTGCAAAAGTATTCAAAAACCATTCTTAAGTTTCTTCAGTTTCTCCTCCAAGGTCAGAGTTCAATTCTGGTTTGATTTCCAGGAAAAGAAGCTTTCTGCAGGTTCCATTGCTGGGCAGGACAGTTCTCGACCGAAAATGGTGACTGTGAAACATCCTGAATCAAATAAGCCAAAACCAACTGTCAAGAAGAGCAAACCAATCCAAGCGGATTTGGATGTTGGGAAGGAGTTTATCAAGTGCAGGGAGGAAGGACTGAAGCGATTAGATCTCAGCAAATCAAATGTAAGGTCATCAAATCATGAACAGTTTTGTCACCAAACAAAAAGACTAATGAGGTGCTACTGTTTGTATGACCCCTAGATTACTCATATACCGTCATCAGTCCGGGAGTTGACCCATTTGGTAGAATTTTACCTCTACGGTAACAAGTTGGCGACGTTGCCTTTAGAAATGGGGTCTCTAGTCAACCTTCAAACTTTGGCATTGAATGAAAACTCACTGACGAGTCTGCCCGACTCATTGGCAGGTCTCAAAAATGTCAAAGTTCTGGATCTTCGACACAACAAACTTAGTGAAGTAGGTCAAACAGTGATTCAGCGATTCAACTACCGTTTTGCAGAACTCGCGCTGATTCGGATTGTTTTCCTTTGCAGATCCCTGATGTTGTGTACAAATTGACGTCCCTGACTACACTCTTCTTGAGATTCAACAGGATCAAGGTTGTGGGAAACGAAATTCAGAATCTTACTGTACGTTTTTTACCAAATTCTGGCAGCAGCAATAGATTCCAGGGTGTTTCCAGCCGCTAATTATCCTGTGTACTTTTTTCTTGTAGAGCTTGACGATGCTGAGTTTACGTGAGAATAAAATCAAGGATCTCCCTCCAGGAATTGGGAAGTTGGTGAACCTTATCATGCTGGACGTCTCTCATAATCACCTGGAACATCTTCCGGATGAGATTGGGCACTGTGTCCAGCTGTCAACTTTAGATCTCCAGCACAATGAGTTGTTTGACATTTCAGAAGCCGTTGGGAATCTGAAAGCTTTAACTCGGATTGGTTTCAGGTGCGCTTGATTAATTAATTAATGAATGATGGGGTGACTAATTTTGATTTTGATTGGGCAGGTACAATCGGTTGACCTCAGTTCCAAAGTCCCTCAGCAACTGCGTCAACATGGATGAGTTTAACATTGAAGGGAATTCCATTTCACACCTACCTGATGGGTTGCTGTCAAGTTTGCACAATCTTACAAACGTTACTCTGTCACGAAATAGTTTCACGGCCTATCCCAGTGGTGGACCCGCACAATTTACGAACGTCTATTCCATTAACATGGAGCACAATCAGATTGATAAGATCCCTTATGGGATCTTCTCAAGGGCCAAGAATCTCACCAAACTTAACATGAAGGAAAATCAGTTGACGTCGCTTCCCTTGGGTAAGGACAGGAATTGACATGAATCGAACCGAATCAGCTGTTGAGTACCCACTCATTAATTGATTCCTGCAGATATTGGGACTTGGACGAATATGGTCGAGTTGAACTTGGGAACAAATCAGCTCACGAAAATTCCAGATGATATTCAATGTCTCCAGGCCCTGGAAGTACTTATCCTCTCCAACAACTTGCTGAAGGTAGACTAATTGATTTTCATTTAAAATCAGGCAACATCCCCTCATTTCTTTGATTTTTTCCTGCAGAGACTTCCGCCAAGTATCGGGAACCTCCGGAAACTCCGAATCCTTGACTTGGAAGAGAATAAATTGGAATTCCTTCCAAACGAAATTGGGTTTCTTCGGGAACTGCACAAATTGATTGTTCAATCAAATCAGCTCTCCAGCCTTCCACGTGCTATTGGGTAAGTCTGACTCTTGCGTCATGTCGCATCATGTCGTGTCCTTTTCATGTTGACGGGGCTTATGGTGTTAATTGATTGATCTGTTTTTGTTTTTAGGCATTTGATGAGCTTAACCCACTTGAGCGTGGGTGAGAATAACTTGGGTTGCTTGCCAGAGGAAATTGGAACGCTGGAAAACCTGGAATCCCTCTACATCAATGACAACTCCAACTTACATTCCCTGCCCTTTGAACTTGCTCTCTGTACTAACCTTCAGATCATGAGCATTGAGAACTGCCCCCTTTCACAAATCCCGGCAGAAATTGTTGGAGGTGGGCCATCGTTAGTTATCCAAGTGAGTCAATCTTATCCAGTTACCTCATCTTTTTTTTTTAACAAATCAACTAATATTCCTTAATCAATTGATTCCAGTTTCTCAAGATGCAAGGGCCATACAGATCCATGTGATTGTGATAAGCGGAGGCTGTTGGTGTCTCCTTCGGGAAGACACAATACTGTGCATATTTTGTCCCACACGCACACTAACTAACCTAAAATTAAGCCAAGTTCTTTGGATGTCAAAGTTCAACGTCACCGCTGCTGCTGTTGGTCGTCGTGGAGGTGAAAATAACCTTGGAAATTGCCAAAAGAAGACAATTATGATTCCAAGCACATTCCAAGAGAACTCACCGCGGCAGCGCTGTTAAAAGGGATGCAAGTGCTGTCACTGTTGTTGCTTAGTAATTACGCATGATTAGGTAATCAGGGCTCATGACCTTTGAGCCATTCGGCCTGGAACTTCCTTCCGAGGTCATTTCCCTTGGCTACAGAACGCGCACGGAAGGTCAAAGGTCATAGAATCCCCTGCCCTTAGGCTCGTTTTTGTGTATCTCCGGATTTACAGCGCCGCCGCCAAATCGTTGACAAACTAGTTGCCTTCCTCCTTTTTTATTTTTCACCAATTAGCACAACGTTCTTGATTGTGATATTTGACGGGCAGTTGAGTCCCAGGCTAACTTTGTAAGAAATCTGGAAAATATCATCTCCAAATCCATGCAAGAAGGGGAAAATTGCAAATTAAATTCGGCCTGGAATTTTAGAATTTTGATCATCTCGAGTTAACTTTTTAGAAGTTAGGGAGTAAAATGTTAATTAGTAATTGAAGATGAAAAAGAGTGAGGAGGGATTAAGGGGTTAAATTAATGATTAGTGACCCCATTAGGAAGGGTGAGAAGTTTTAGTTTCTGAAAACGACAAAATGGTAAACCTTCATTTACTATTTTCAAAGGTAATTAATTAATTCTCATTGTTAATCTAAGCCCAACGATTACAGTAATTTCTTTTCAAATTCCTTCCCTCTTTCCTGTTTAACTGTACAATGAAATTTTGACTTTTTTAATCCACTTCACTTAACTCGAATTTACTTTTTTGCTCCGAAGGAATGAACTGCCGTTAACTTTTTACAGAAAAACTAAGTTTATACTCTTGGATTTCTAATTGTAAACTTTGGGGATAGCGGTGTAAAATTATTTTGGCAAAGTGAACTGATTGCCCTAGAGGGCAAAGGTCAGGGAATCATGTCATGTCGTAATGTCGCCAAGGGGGAAATTGTTAATCTTTCAGACTTGTTCCTCTAGTCTTCTTTTTTGTGTTGACTCTTTTATACCTTGCCCTACAAAGTATTTATTGTTCCTTGATTTTTAATTCTTTCAGTTTTTTAGTTAATTGAAAGCGCCAGGTAACTTCCGGCGGAGGTTGGACCAGTAACTTGTTAATTCTTAATTCATCTTATACCACTTTCTTATTAACTCGAATGTCGCATTTTCGGGGCTGTGGGTGGTAGATGGAACGGCGAGGGTAGCACGTCGCCTCCCAGGATTTCCCCATTGGTTCTAATTTATTCTTATTATTCTCCAATGTCATTTTTTTCTAATTATTTTTAAAATATTGGGCATCATCCCCGTTGTTGTTGATTGTGATGCGCTCAATCATTGTCTTCAAGGGACAAAACGGAGCTACTCCTCCAATATTATTCTGTTTTTAGTAATAAAAATCAAATTAGAACAATAATTTACAAAATGTTTACAATTTTCAACAACCAGGGGAGATCATAGGTTGTTATACCCAAGTTGACTGCTGTGGGTGCACCGCTTCGGTAGCAACGGTGCACCGTTGGATGGTGAGTCATCTGGAGGGGGATCTTTGGGTTTAAAAATCCGATCCGGGCGTTTTTCGGTATGGGGAGATGCGATTTCACTTTCTCCGGATGGATCGATAGGCAAGGACTCGGCTGCCTCCTGCGTCTCCCTTTTTCCTTTGGAAATCCCAGAAAACTGGTTGGTTTTCCATAAATCTAGCTCAGTAGGATTTGTGGGAGAGTTAGCACGAGTCGGATGGTCAAAGGTCATTTCTGGTTCCAGTGAGTTTGCTTTTGTGATTACGATTCATTCCTGTCCACTTTCGCTCAAGTTCCTTATGATGAGATTCCAATGTCATCCACCAAGTCCTTGAGAATGAATGTCAAGATGAATGAACAGGAAGTGGATGATGTGGCCTTTCTCACCGGTGAGTTACAAATCGGAGTTTGACATTCTGGAAAACAGGTCAAGTTTTTAACCCTTTTGCAAACAATTATTGGAAATTTCAGGGGAAGCGATGGCAGCCAATAAGCGTGTCCTCTATGAACGGGATCGAATCGCTGTTTGTTCCCAGAAAAAAACCCTGGGACTTGCCATTTTTGTCTTCTTTACGCTGTTCCTCGTAGCCCTCATCATTGCTTTTGCAACTCCGCTCAGTGGTGAGTCCCTTATTACAAAATTTTATGAAAATTTCCAAATATTTTGGGCTGAGCTTTAATTTTTGTTGAGTTTTGCTGACTTTTGTTGACTTTCGTTGATTTTTGATGATTTTTGTCGAATTTTGGTTAATTCTGTTGATTTTTGATGATTTTTGTCGAATTTTGGTTAATTCTGTTGATTTTTGATGATTTTTGTCGAATTTTGGTTAATTCTGTTGATTTTTGATGATTTTTGTCGAATTTTGGTTAATTCTGTTGATTTTTGATGATTTTTGTCGAATTTTGGTTAATTCTGTTGATTTTTGATGATTTTTGTCGAATTTTGGTTAATTCTGTTGATTTTTGAGGATTTTTGTTGATTTTTGATCATTTTTGTTCATTTTGATCCATTTTGATGAGTTTTGTTGACTTCTGGTGAGTTTTGTTGGCTTTTGAGGAATCTTGTTGATTTTTGTTGATTTTGAAGGTTGTTCGCTGAATAGTGGGCAGGATTTTGATGGAGGTGGTTACGACGAGACGACGGAAGGCGACAAGTACCGACTGCCCAGTGGCGAAGAGTACCCTTGGAAATTCTCCAGGCTCCCGTCCTACGTACGTCCTCTCCACTACACAATCTCCATGCACCCTAATTTGACTACTTTGGACGTAACTGGTAAGGTCACTGAACCTTTGACCCTTTGCAGAACTAAGCAAGTTTGATCTTGTCGTCGTCATTTGTTATTGGCTCCATTAATCCTTAGGTTGGGTTGTGATTCATTTTGTTGTGGACCAAGAGACGCCCTTCATTGTCTTCCATGCCCGGAATATGAAAATCACTGAAAAGTGGGTCCGGGAAGGTGTGGACGAATGGAGCCTGGACCCTGAGAAACTTCAAAATATTTCCCGCCTCCTGGAGTATCCGCCGTACCAGCAGGTAAGGCGCACCGCCGCGGCGGTCCATCCAAACCCTTCAAGTCCCTCATGACTGTTTCTTTTTGTGGCGTTCCAGTGGTACTTGGAATTTAGTGACGGAAGTTGCCTCTACCCGGACAAGAATTATTCCCTAGGGATACGATTCCAGACCAAAATTAGTTTGGAACTGGAAGGGTTCTACCTGAGCAGCTACACGACACCAACTGGGGAACGACGGTAAGTTGACCTTTGATCTCTTTCCAGGAATCCAGGGGATTAACTCCTGGAACTTTTACTGGAACAGGGTACTGGCGACGACGCATTTCGAGCCAACCTACGCCCGCTCCGCATTTCCGTGTTTTGATGAGCCCCAGTTCAAGGCCACGTTCAAAATGATCATCATCCGAAATCAAAATCACAAGTCACTCTTCAATATGCCCATCAAGAAAATTGAAACGGTTTACTATGGCTACAATGTGGAATTGGTAAGAAAACGCGGGGCGCTGGAGCGATTCCTTATTCCTGATTTTCATCTACCAATACCTCATTTGACCTTTTGACCTCCAGTGGCGTGACGAGTTTGAAGAGTCCGTGGAGATGAGCACTTACTTGGTAGCCTTTGTCGTTTGTGACTATGACAGCATTAGCAACAAAACTTCAAAAAATGTTGAAGTCTCCATACATACTCCTCCAGGACTTTTGAATCAAGCGTCCTTTGCCCTCGAGACGGCCGTTAAGCTCATGGACTTCTACGACGATTTTTTTGGCATCCCCTACCCACTTCCAAAACAAGGTTGGCTTCCAATTTTTACAAATTTTTACAAGTTTGTCAAAATTTTCATTCGAAATTTCAACTTGTTTGTCCATTTTTGTCCAGACTTGATTGCAATTCCTGATTTTGGAGCTGGAGCCATGGAGAATTGGGGGCTGATAACGTATAGGGAAACCTCCATTTTGTATGACGCCACGGAAAGCAGCTCGGCAGCGCATCAGTGGGTGGCGGTCGTTGTGGCCCATGAACTGGCCCATCAAGTAAGTGCCCCTGACCCTTGACCCTTGGCATTGTAATTCCAGTTTCTCCAGGAGTCTAATCAACGTATCCTTTTCTGTCGTAGTGGTTTGGGAACCTGGTGACGATGGTCTGGTGGAATGACCTCTGGCTCAACGAAGGATTTGCCAGTTTTGCAGAATACGTGGGGGTGGACCATATCCGACCCGAATGGAAAATGATGGAGCAGTTTGTCCTGGAAAAAACTCAACCGGCCTTGGCCCTGGATGCCCTCAGCAGCAGTCACCCCATTTCCGTTTCTGTCCAGGACCCCAAGTCCATTGAGTCCATTTTTGATACCATTTCATACAGCAAGGTAAGGCAGGGACTGCTGGAGCTGGAATTGACCTTTACCCAACGATTCTGTGACTCATTCATAGGGTGCAGCGATTCTGCGGATGCTGGAAGTAGTGATGGGAGAGGATGCGCTCCGCCGTGGGCTCACCCAGTACTTGAACAAGCACAAATTCCGGAATGCAAATACGGATGACCTCTGGAGCGCCCTGACGGAGAGCACCAACGGATCCATTGAAGTCAAGGTGACCCTTGTACCCTTATGCTCCCATTTCATGTGTCCCTTATGCGTTTCTATTGACGGGGTCATGACCTTTTTTTTGGAGTTCCAGACAATCATGGATTCCTGGACAATCCAAATGGGTTTCCCTCTGGTGAGGATCAGCCTCGAGAATCGAACGGTGAAAGTTAGGCAAGAGCGCTTCATCCTCCAGTCCTACGCTTCCACTAACCGAACCACTGAGGAGCTCATGCCAAGGGAGTCCACCGATGGGAGTTGGTACATCCCCCTCACCTATGTCACGGACTCACAGCCCAAGGGCATGAAAATCGTTTGGCTCAACAGTTCGGAGCCTCGTAAGTCACCGTTACAATTCTTAAGATGTCGCCATCTCACGTGTCGCCATGCGCCTTTTTTCCAGTGGAGTTCCCAATGCCTTTCCGAGCTGACTGGATAAAGTTCAATGTGAACCAGACGGGGTTCTACCGTGTCCAGTATGAAGGGAATCTCTGGAATGTTCTCATCAATGTCCTCCTTACCAATCCAACTGCCTTTAGTCCAACAGACCGTGCGAACCTCATCGACGACGCCTTTACCCTCTCCAAGTAAGTACGCAGGCGCAACCAACGTTTTGTTGGGGAAGGAGTTCTGACATGTTCTGACATGAAATTACAGGGCAGGGGTCATCAGTGCCCAAGTCCCCCTGGACTTGAGTCAATACCTCCTCAAGGAAACAGAGTACGTCCCTTGGGCCACTGCCCTGGAGCATTTCCGGTCCTGGATAAAAGTCTTGTATGAGAAACCTGCTCATCGACTCCTAATTTCCTACTTGCTGAGACTCCTCGACCCCATTTACCGGACGGTGGAGTGGGATGATGATGGGACGCATCTCATGAGGTCACTTGGCTTTGACCTTTGATAACAAAGTGGGAGGGATTTAATTTTCTGGAGAATTTGTTCCATTCCAGATTGCTCCGTGGCGACATTTTGGCAGCAATCATCCACTGTGACCACAAGGATGCCATTCGGGAGGCCAAAAATAGATTTACGAGTTGGACCGAGAAGGGCGTCCGAGTCCCACCAAATCTCCGCGAAGTCGTCTACTCTGCCGGTAACTTTCAAATTCCAAAGCTGGAATCCATGCCCTCCAGCAAAGAAATTCCAGTAATTGGTCCAACTGTTTGGATTTCCAGGGGTCAAGTTTGGCGGGGTGATGGCGTGGGACCACTGCTGGAGTCAATACAACAAAACCCAAGTCCCGAGTGAGCGGAAAATCTTGTTAAAGTCCATGGGTTCAGCTTCGGATCCTTACCTCCTCCAGCAGTAAGAATCTCCATGACCTCCCTCAATTGCTGGAGAGATTTTAACCCTGCCTTGATATGTCGCTTTGTAGATACCTGGAAGCGTGTCTGGAGCGGGACAATGTCCGCCCCCAAGATGTCCGGACAGTATTTGCAGTCGTCGCATCCAACCCTGCTGGACGACTCCTAGCCTGGCGACATTTGCGTGCCCATTGGGATCATCTCCAGAGTATGTTTGGTGAGGGGTCATTCACCATGGGGAGCTTAATCACTGCCGTCGTTACTCACTTCTCCAGCGAATTTGACTACAATGAGGTAAAGTCCTGGACAAGGGTCATCATTAACTAATTCCTTTGGGGTTAATTTGCAATTTGTACTTCCTAGGTTGTAAATTTCTTTGCGGGTCGTGACGTGGGGTCTGGACAGCGAGCCCTGAATCAAAGTCTGGAAATGATTCGACTCAACATGCATTGGCTGGAGAACAATGAGAAAACCATTGAAGAGTGGCTCCGACGCCAGCACTGACCTTGACTCGTGACAAAGGGTCACTGACCCTGACCAACCACCTCCCGAAATCATTCCTTCGCTGCCAATTTTGAAATTCATAGTAAAACTCATCAAATTCCACTCAACTCCATCCAAGGTTGTAAATTAGGGCTAAGACTTTTGAAACTCAAAACCTCCAAATGATCTCATCAACAGATGAGCTCAGGGGTCACAAGGTCAATTGGCAGAAATCAAACAATTTCAAAAGGTTAACAGGGACTCTGAATGTTTGTTCCTCTGGAAAAGGGGAGCCATCCTGGAAAATTGAATTCGTAACTCATTGCTTTCACGTTGAAAATATTTGAGGTTAAAAATGGATTGAAACTTTGAAAAATATTTAAACGTTGTCTAGTATCGTGTGATTTTAGAAACTAAAAACGGAAAATGTAACTCTATAAAAGTGTTTGAAAAAGAGAAAGGTATACAAGATTGACCTTATTTTCCAAAATGTATAAATGAAAATTAATAACCAAACTCTCTTCAATAGTCTCTTTCTCTCTGTTATCCCCTAAAAACAAAACTTAGTCTCAATCTTTCTTCTGAAAATAAATTTCTTTTGTAAAAAAAAAAAAAAAAAAAAGGGATCGTTTTGGAACAAGTTATGGGAAGTTTATTAAACGTGAATTTTGGTTTGATGGATTAGATTTGTAAAGTGGAGGAGGGGCCAGTGGGTGTAATATTCTCTAAGGATGAAAATTATTATTTGTAAACGTGGCATTAAGTTAACTTTATCTAATAATTATTCAATTTATCCTTCTCCATTTTACCTCCTCAGTTCCCTGCATCCGGATTTTTCCTAAGAATGACAAATCCTTCCAGGATTGGTGAGAGGGTGATGTAGTCATCCGTAGCCAGTTCGGCCCTTTCACCATGACCCAGGAGGACTGGAGTTGTATACGTCTGGAAGCCAGTGATGGTCTTGGGACGCCCGGCCACCCCGACCGTGTCCACTGCCTGCCCCACGCGGACCGAGACTGGGAGTGGTTTCAAGTTTTCATCAAAAGTGGCCAACATCCGAGGGTTCATGGCCGTGGCCAAGCAATAGAGCATGTAGTGACCCTTCCCCAAAATCAGTCCCCGCACGTCCAGAAAGGAAAAGAGGGTTGAGAGGAGACCAGCCATGGCGACGGGTGAGAGGAGTTGCCGATCAGAATGGAAAGGAACGAGGCCGAGTGTCCCTTTACCCAAATGGACGAGACCCTGGGCAATCCGGACCATAAAGAGACTGTTGGAATCCTTGGCATGAAATTGGGACAGTTGGCGAAGCATGGCCCCGACGCGTGCATTGTTCGTTCCAGCTCCTACAATCCCCATGGCAAAGATGGAATTGAGTGCGACTTCCGTGTCCATGTCATGAGAGAACTTGCTCAGAGTGTCCAGGACAGTTAAACGTGGGTTTGAGACGGAGAGGAGAGCAAGGGCTAGTGGGACTGCACGGCGGATCGCTGGCTCACAGTATCGGAGAAGATGTCCAAAGGACCGGAATGCCATTTCCGTCCCAATGTCCTCACCAACGGCGATGAGGGCAATCCCAAGGGTAGCCACTGATTGTTGGACAGAGAAATCATGCTTCTTCTCACTCCCACCATCCACGGCCCCATTCTTCAACTTCTCTTCATCCTTCTTATCACTGCCACGTCCCTTTTCCTTTTCCTTGGAGGATTTCTTCTTATCCTCCTCCTTCCGGACTTCGTTGTTCGTATCGTAATGCTCGGAGCAAATGTGTAAAAGTTTCTGGATTTTGAGGACATTCCCAGTCCCGGCATACGAACAGACGTCAAGGAGGGTAACCGCCATGGATCGGTAGGGTTCGGGCAGGACTTGAAGTGCTTGAGAAACTGCCTCTGACCCTTCTTGCTTCCCCAAACAACAAAGTCCAAGGCCAAGGGCAATGAACCGAGCGTTACTGTCAAGTAATTCGGCAGGGGATCGATCCATGAGGCACTGGAGAATGCTCGTAGTGACTTCGGAATTACAGGTGGACACGGTGACGAGTCCAAGGGCAAGGGCCGCGAGCCCTTTCACTTCCAAAGATCCATGCTCAATGAGAACGGGTTGGAGAAGGGCAATGATGTCTTCCCGATTGGTTCCAACGTAGGCAAGTCCGAGTCCCAGGATTGCACCGATCCGCATGGTTTGACTCGGGTTGGTGACGTAGTCGGCGAGTAGGGCCAAGGCGGGGTCACACTCATTCCGGACTCCACAGTTGACGATCCCACAGGCGAGGAGGGCTCCTGCCTTGATGTAATCTTCGGCAGAGTACAAATATTTGTCAATCTGACCCAACCCTCCGTCCACGTCCCAAAGGAGAATGAGCCCAAGAGACGCTGTCGCACTAAGCATTCCGTGTTCCTTGTTTTTGTAGAGCCACTTGTTCCCATCTTCGGTAAGTAACTTGTCCCGCCCAAACCCAGCATTGACGAAACCAGAAACAAAGGATGCTGCCAAATTCTGTCGGGCAGAATCAACGGTGCTCCCAAACGGTTGACGACCACCGTCTGTAAGAATACAAAACAAGAATACACTTCGTACTCCTGGAATTTCGGTTAAATCGGATGACTTCTTGAATTCAGTTGATTACCCAAGTGGGTCTTGTAGACTTCATCCGGGGTCTTTGGTTCGAGAATGTCCAATTCACGGCCCAGAGCCAAAAAGTTGACATTCAAGAGCGTGTTGGTAACAATGTCGTTGAGCTCCGCCTTGTTGGAGACTGAATCAGGAAAATCCACGTGTATCTAAACAAACAATTCAATCATTGTCAAATGAGTTAGAAAGGGAAAAGGCATGGGGGATAATTTGGTAAATGAAAATCCTTACCTGTTGACGACCAATCATGAATGCTAGCTGTTTTCGCATGATTGGGTCAGGGCAGCTGCTCACGATACTCGAGACATCATTCGTGTCATTCAGTTGGAGAGCAATACGGAGTGCTTGGGGCCATTGCTCAAACTTTTGATAAATAACTAAAGCAGTCCGAAGCAGCTTCACATTCTCTGGGTCCGGAACATAGGCGACGCAACTGTTGAGGTATGCGCAGACTCGTTGATGATGCTCCTTCTTGACAGAATCCTCCAAGATATCCAAATGCTCCAATTCCATTGCCAGGTCACAAGCTTCTGCTTCCGCATTGTGGTCCAAGTTGTATGGAATAATTTCTCTAGCCAGTCTTAGGAGGGCATCTTTTCCTTCCTCAGACAACTCCTTGTTCTCCCACCTGGAATTGAATTAGTACATGTAACCAACCGTTGACCGCAGCACCGTGGGATTGATGAGTCAACACCGAACTTACCACTCTTGGGAAATCTCTCCTGCCAAATGACGAATATACTCGTGTCCCCATTCTCCAATCTCACCCTTCTCTCCTAGTAACTTGTATTTTAAGCATTCCCTTGTCTCACTCACTGTCATCCCAATAATCGAAACAATATCAGCGCAGTTCTGCTTGACTGGCCCTTCTGGAACCTTCTCATAAATCTCCTTTAGGCTGTCAAAATGTTTACTCAAAAACTTCAATGGTTTCGGGACGGAAGTCATAGACGTCGTTGAGCTTTTGATGATGCCACGAAGAGTGTTCAGAGTTTCGTTGTACAACTCAACTTTATCCTCCTTCAACCGCTCCATCAACATTTCCAAATTAGCCTAAATTAGAAGACAACATTTGCATAATTAGCCTCCTAGTCAATGCAATTGAACCGGCTTGTCTAGCAAATGAATGAGGAGTTCGGTGTTCGGGAAAGCAAAGGAATTATAACAAATTGTAGTTTGTAGGGAAATGAATAATTGTGCATGTCACTTACCTCCTCCGTGTCAACCATGATGAGAGACTCGTGATGACCGAAATAAGACAAGAGAATTCCTACTGAAATTGGACAAGAATAATCGTCTTGGAATGGTGATTGATTTGATTATAAATCGCAAACAATGCAGAAATCTCTACTCTCCCGGTCTCGTCAGTCTTCACCAACCGAAGGGATTCTGACGTGTGGATTTTCTTTTGCATTGTCATTCTCCACTAATATCAGCTACGCTCCGGCGCATGACAACAATAAAAAGAAAAGTAATTAGATTTCTAAATAATTTGTAATCCCGATTCCCGAGATAACTCACAAATAGAATGCCTATAAAAGTAATAAATATTTAGTTAGGCAACAAAAACCCAAATAATAATACTAATAATTGGTGATTCATGTCTAAATTTATAAACCATTACAAAAACAAACTGAACCAAAAATTAATAAAAAGTCCATTTGACACGCAGAACAATTACAAGAACAACAAGAACAAGAATACATCGAAATTTTAAAACACAATTTCAATATAAGAAAGCTGAAAAATAAAATGAGCAGAGACTTTAAAGTAAATTTACGCTCAAGTAGAATCGAGATATCTCTCACGAATTCTCGCGGTTGCTATATGGTGTAGCTGGTGTTGGGGTTATAACCTAACCTAACCCTTGCTATACCTAAAATTGAGACGGGAATTCGTGAGAGATACCTCGATTCAGATTGAGCTAAATTTACACCATCATCCTCACAAAAATTCGGAGCTTTAAACTAATTCAAAATTTAATTTTTAGTTTATTGGTGACTACGAGCAGTGAATAAAGTACTCACCATGAAAGAAATAATGCACAGCATGAAAACCAAGCAAGAGCAAGTATCAAGAACTTAATGTGCCCTGGTTCCGTAGAAAATTCAATCCATGCGTGAAGGACAAAAACCCCTTAAAAAACAAAATTCCGTAAAATTAAAGGTATATTTCAACTTGGACGCAAAGAAAAAAAGATCTGGCCTAACACTATAAAAACCGTCTTGAAACATTTCAGAAATTCGCCTCAAAATACATTTTTAATTATTAAAATCTGAAATAATATTAGAACTTGAATGTAAAAAAAACAACAGAAAAATTGAATTCGGAAAAGTACAAACTGGATTTTATTTTGAATCCGCCAAATAGCAACTAATTTTTTTTTTTTTTTTTTTGTACAATTTGTAATGTTGTTATTTCAAGCAATTTTTACGACCTGCAATTTCAAGAACAGTATATACATAATATATAATATATATTTACATATAATATATACTTATAAATTATCCGATTGGTTGCGGGACGTAACTCATGGATTGCCGTATCTAAAGTTGAGCGACGTTTTAATTTTCGCGGATAAAATGCCGTCTCACTTTCCCCAAAATATCCTTGCGGCCAAAAGGTGAAACCCTCTAACGAACGACCATAATAATAAAATTGTAAGATGGTCATCTAGAATCCCATTTGTTTTGTTATTTCTATGACTAATTTGACCTTTGCTTTCTAGTTCGTCTAACCTTCCAGTTGTTGTTTTTTTCGGAACGTGGAGGAGCGTGCAAAGATGGCCGGGATGATGTCGAGTGAGGAAATGGAGATGGAATTCTTTAAAATGCTCCAAGTGCGCCTGTGCGAGCTACTTGCCACAAAAATAAACTCAGGTCAGTCCGTCAGTCAGGTGTTTGGTTAACAAACTCAAAGGAATTCCCACTTACAAATTACGCCAAGTTGGGTAATCATGACCTCGTTAACACTTTCACATTTCAATTAACGTAACTAACCATACGCAAAGTGGTTTTCATTCAAAGTATGTCTCAAATCCACTACCAATAACCTCATTACCAGTTTACAACCCAACCAATCACCCTAAACTACAAACAAACAAACAACGTTACCTTTTGGAATCTTATACTCGGGCACGGGACACGGGAAAGGTCAAATCATCAGCTGTTATTGATAGACGAGTGACTCCATAATCACGCTGCTCCGACTTTTGCTCACGTAAGGAATTTACCAATTTTGGACTTATTCTATGGACGTTGTTAGCTGATAAGACCAATTTTAGTATCTCAAATTAACTTATTGCGACTTGAGAGAGGTGTCTCACTTTGCGAGTGCATGATGCGTTGGTTCCTGTTTACTAGATTTTATCTTAGATCAAAATGTATATATGTTGTGTTATTACTTACTGACACTACTAACTCTGTTTATAATTTATTCTTTTATGATTGATTCTATTGTAGGTTGGAGACATGTCTGGTAACACCAAGAATACCAAAACGAAAGGATCATATGAACGAGATAGCAGTTCTGACTTGTCAGATCCCGAGTATGATTTAAGGACAGTTCTAGGCACGTTTATCGACGATACAATTCGCTCTCGATCACTTCACTACTCGTCAAAGTAAGTCAATCCCAGTTGTATTACAATTAATCAGTAAGTTATGGCATTCTGTTCGCCTCCAGCGCTAAAAATAATTTCAGAGTTCAACTTTACATCGATTTAACTTTTTGACATTTCCGATTCAGGCATTCCGACTCGTTGATTCAGTCCCAGGTTGCGCGCGCGGTTTCTGGATGGCTAGTTTTTGTTTTCAGTACCGTTCTAATTATAGTTAGTAAAGTCGTGAGTGTGTTTTTAAGTAGTTACAGTGTCCCTTATAAAAATGAGGCGTCAGGAGGAAAGTTTATTGACTTGATGACTGAGCTCAGGGATTAAGTTTCATTGCACTTACTATAATTAATTTTTACTTCTACGCCGTATCAAACCAGCTGTCGTCACTTCCCATTTGATGCCTTTACCTTAAGGAGGTCCAAAGGAAGTTTATGTGTTCCCAGAAAGTGTTTAGTTGAATTATTGACCCCACTTTGGCAAAGGTCGAATTGGAATTTTTTGGGTTATTCTCACGGAGGAAACTGATGCATAATGGTTACCCCCTCCCTTCTTGCCATCACCACAAGCCCAAGGCATTTTAAAAGCCTTGTTAAGATGAACCATGACGCTAACTGTCTCTCTGCCTCCAGTGTTTACCTTCCCTTATTCATTGCATCAGGAGCAGTCCGCTGGCCACTGTTAATAACTTTGTTGTTCTTGTCTCTTCTGGGGAATTTATTTCCTTTAAGTTATCCGGTCGTGATTTCATAAATGTCCAGTAAGGGATCAAGTAGTGAGGGGTCAAATGATGACCTCAGTTCATCAGAAGTAAATGAGCAGTGTTTCAAGTGTAGTAATTTGGTTGAACTTCAGAAACGTTTCCCTATCGAAGGTCCACTCGGCTGCATTTTAGTTTCAAAGGGATCCCGGAAGTGCAGCTGGAATATGCGAACGGTCATTCCAACAACTCCACGGTGTCACAATTGGAAGGAGGCAAAGTTGATGTTGGCGGATTCCACGGACACCTTGTACGTCCCCCATGTTGTTCTTTAGTTAATTGGAATCGTAATTGCCATTTATTGCAAATTCAGCTCAACGTGGCCTTGTCATAGTTCTTAGAAGCCTCTATTTTTAGTTTCAGTTTGTCATTGTATTTTCTGTTGAGTCAACTGCTGCATAAGGGAAATGATGATGGGAAATATTGTTGACCTATTCCCTTTGTAATCATCCTCATGTCCATAGTCCAAGAAGTGACATGTTCTCTTAACATGGAAATGATTAAATGTTAGTCGGATATTTATGAAATGTCACCGGAAAGAGGATTGCGACGTAGGCTGGAGTTAGCGAGGGTTTTAAATCCAGAAGAGGAAGGAATCGATTCGTAAATTATTAACGATTGAACCTGAGGGAGGGTGTGGCTTCTAAACTTTGTAGCGTGATAAGGTCCAATTGGGTCCTAAATGCAAGAACTCCACTCAAGAGTTGTAAAATTGAGAGGACAAGGAGAATGTAAGTTACTCTCGTTGTATGGACATGATGAAGGATGATTGCCCTAACTACTCATTGCAAGTTAAAAGTGGACAAACAGTACCGCTGACTGACTGGAAACTACCGTGTACCAATTGTTAGTTAGAAATTACAACGTCGTGTCCTAAATAATAATTCCAACATCATCCCTGCATTTTCTTTTTCATCACTTGGTCCCAAAGTAACGTTACTAGGTGTGTGGTGAGGTGCGTTGTTGGTGATAGTGATACACGACAGACGATTGGTGACACATACGGGGAAAAGTGGTGGTGACGCTGTGCGTGCCCAGCGGATGACGTTTGATTTCTGTGTGTCGACAAGTAAATAATGAGTCAATTACTCCTCGTGTAAATTAAACGAGTTGTGATTAGGGTGATTTCGCTGGTTAATCTAATATTGGTTTCCTGCCTCTTCTCCTTTACACTTTTTGCCACCATTCTAATGTCACTTTTGGTTTCAGAATGGAGAAAGGACGAAGTGCCGCCGGTGGTGGAAGTGGGATCAGTTCTGTTCTCAAATGTGCTGGAGGAGCATTTGGTGGAGCGTCAAGCCGAGATGAGTGTCCACCATACGGAGGGATGCGGCTATTGGATATCGCCGCGGGTGGTAGCTCACCTTCTGGCGCTGGAGCTGTTGGTGGAAGTGGGATTTTCCTGGAGGACAGAATCACATTAGTTGTTGACAATACGAGATTTGTTGTGGATCCAACGGTTTTTGTACAACATCCAAATACCATGCTCGGAAGGTAAGACCCCGTCCAAGAGTTCTACACTGAATTAATCATGTTTAGACATGTTTTAGTTAGATTAATTTCTAATTTACGGTTTTGTTTGTTTATAGAATGTTCAGTTCGGGCGTGGAGCTCCTCCATTGTAACGAACGAGGGGAGTATGTTGTTGCTGACGGACTCTCAGCGACTATTTTTCGTGCCATTTTAGAATATTACCGTAATGGATTCATCCGTTGCCCACCCACCATTAGTGTTCAAGAACTTCGGGAAGCATGTGACTATTTACTGATACCATTCAACGCGTTTACAATCCGTTGCCAGAATCTCAGTAAGATAAATTAACAGAAATTTAATGAATTTATAATTCAATTACTTATGACATGGTTATTAACAATTGTGGATTTTGTATCTAAAAAATAGGAGGCCTCCTCCATGAGCTCTCAAACGAAGGAGCCCGTCATCAGTTTGAAGATTTCTTGGACAAACTTATTTTACCTCGGATGGTCATGTCAGCCGAGAGAGGTGACCGAGAGTGTCACATTGTGGTGCTTCTGGATGATGACTCTGTGGATTGGGATGAAGAGTATCCACCACAGATGGGAGACGAGTATTCACAAAGTAAGACCAATGACCTAACCAATGACCTGTGGCCCAACAAAACTTGACAAGAAAGAAAGGATGGTGATTAACTTTGGATACTTTTCAGCCGTGAATAGTACTGCGCTCTATCGCTTCTTCAAATACATTGAGAATCGTGATGTTGCAAAGCAGCTACTAAAGGAGCGAGGATTGAAGAAGATTCGATTAGGAATTGAAGGATATCCCACACACAAGGAGAAAGTAAGTGAATCGATTCACCTTCTGACAGTATGCTTATTCTTATTTTAATATTTGATGATTTAGTTGAAGAAACGGGCGGGTGGAAGGGTTGAAGTCATGTATAACTACGTCCAGCGACCTTTCATCCGAATGTCGTGGGAGAAGGAAGAAGCCAAGAGTCGACATGTGGATTTTCAGGTAAACCTGACAACGGAGCGACAAACGAGAAATCTTAACTTGTGCATCTGTAGTGACTAATTATAATTTTCTTCTACTCAGTGTGTCAAGTCCAAGTCGGTTACGAATTTGGCTGAAGCTACTGCGGATCCTGCCCTTGAACAATCAGTTGTGGAAATTCAGGAAGTTCGGCCCGAGTTCATTCACCCCAACCGTCCTTTGAATGTAGACGGAACGTGGAACCTGGCAGGAGCAGTTGGAGGGAGGGATGCAATTCCGCCGGTATTTCGAGATGCAGGACACCAACCCAATGAAATCAACCTCCATGGAACTGAAGGTGGGGGAGAAGGTCAAGGGTCAGGGCAGCAGCGGGGAGAGTAAAATCCCATTGCATCAAATTCTCAAAATAAAGTCACTTCCTCCTCTTACTAACTAACCGCCGAAACTAAACCGCCTAATGGCCAAGGATGGAGATTAGGGTGATAAACCTACAAACTTGTACATAATTAAATCATTTTCAAAATCAAACGATCACTTCCAGCCGGTGGCCACAGGAGTTTCAAAAAAGTCAAAAATGATTAAGTATCCCTTCTTTCGTACGTTCACGGATATGCAAACACCAAATAATAACTTAATTATTCAATTCTTGTCGCGTTTGTTTTCTGCTGTTATCCTTGCTTTCTCTATCAATTTCTTAACAAAATCCCATCCGATCAAATTAATTAATTTTAGTCCGTACATAATAAAATTAAAGATTTTTATAAACTTAACTCGAAAAGGTCAACTCTTGGCATTCATTTCTTCTGAAAAAAAAATGGAAACGGGAGTCAGGAAATCTGTGACACGGCGAGATGTCGGTTGGGAAAAAAGGTGAAGATTTTAATATTTTTAATTGGCTGGATTTTATTTTATTTTTATTTATACATTTACATAAAAAAATTTTCCCATGCATCAATCTCACATTTTTTTGAACCCCCGTTTTGTGGAAATGCAATTGCATTGGGATTGATGGAGTTGGAATAAAAAAGAAATGAAGGGATCAGGTCCAATTCCGTTTCACAAATCAATTTGAATTGAATTGACGTGATTCGCGTATAAAATTCATTTTGGCGTCACTTCTTTTCTTGGCGTGATTATGGCGTGAAGGAACAAAGACAAAGGAGAAAAACTACATGTATGGGCATTCCTGGCTTCTCATGAGCCCATACTGCGGAAACCCAACTGTCGGCTATGAATGAAAACTCAACAAACTTAGTGTAATAATTGACCAGTTTCTTTTTTATCGAGTTATTTAATAATAATTCACTATTCAATTCGTCATATAATTGCCTTCATCTTATATTTAAAACGCTTACTTTTAACATAAAATTGACCCAGTCAGTATTCAATTTCCGAACGTTGCAGTGTAGAGCTTCCAAAACGGCAAAAAATGCATCTCTTCCAACAGTATAATTGGGCAGTATGTGAAGGTATTGGTATTGATATATGGGCAGGATTCGCAAGTATTGGTATTGATCTCTGGACAGTATTCGCAAGTATTGGTATTGATCTCTGGGCAGTGTTTGGAGGTATGTTTATTGATCTATGGGCAGTATTTGGCTGTATGTTTATTGATCTCTGGGCAGTAATTGGATGTATGTTTATTGATCTCTGGGCAGTATTTGGAGGTATTGTTATTATATCTGGGCAGGAATTGGAGGTATTGTTATTATCTCTGGGGAGTAATTGGAGGTATTGTTATTATTTCTGGGCAGTATTTGGAGGCATTGATCTCTGGGCAGTATTTAGAGGCATTGATCTCTGGGCAGTATTTGGAGGTATCGATCTCTGGGTGGTATCGATCTCTGGGCTGTATTTGGCAGTACTCCGGAACCAAAATTGAATGAATCTTCGAAAGCCTTAGGTTGAGCTAACCTATTTCACATATGCTGACCTCAACTTTAAGACTTTCGAAAAGTCATTCAATTTTGGTTCCAGAGTACTTCCAAATACTGCCCTGATACTGATACCAAATTAGGTTAAGCAAACTAATAACAAAATTCAAACAAGGTACGTAATTTTGACTCGTAATTTACAAGTCAAAAAGTGACTGGGCAGTGTTAGAGGCATAGATTAAGAGTAATTAACCAAATTAATTTTTGCATATTTACATCCAACTAATATTTCTGAAAAAAAATATTTGGAACAATTGAAAATAAATTGAGAGATCCTGAATTTATTGAAATAAAATAATAGAAGTGAGCCATTAATTCCGCTTGAAAAAAAGTTGTTTTGTTTTGTTTGTGGGTGTTTGATTGTCGGGTGTCTGTGTTTGTGTGATTTGAAAAAGTGCGCCTGCGCTTGAAAGTAGGCTACAGTGAAGAGGAGAAGAGAAAGGGACGAGAGATTTCATTTTTCCTTGGGCAGTCATAAACTGAGTTCTTTGGGGTGAACTCCTTCGTTCGTTCCTTTGAGTTCTCTGGAAGTGAGCACTTTGTCCCCAATATGAAGTGAATCCATCCAACTTCCCAAATTAATTAGTTGACCTCAACTGACCCCTGGACCTCCGTCCTTCTCTTTCATCATCATCCACATCATCTGGATCTCAGGAATGAATGGGAAGTCCCTTACCACCAGGTTCTAAGGAAGACGGACCAATTCCCCGTTCTCCTTAGCTCTAGGCTAAATGAAGAGAAGTTGGATCCATGATGTAAGTTTAATCTTGTCAATACTTGAACAATTATTCCCAGTAGATTAACTACCGTTATCATTACTACAAACGCACCTTTTAAGCAATCTATACACCCGTCCTTAGTTCTCTCTTTGACTTTGTTCTGTTAATTCATCAGTTGAATTGACATGTTTCAGTCGTTCGTCGTAAAATATACGCCATGGTAGAGTAGCAGTGCGGTCAGACCGAGTCCATGAACAGATTGTCCAGGAGTTTACGACGACACGACTAGCGTAACTATACTACAGTACACGACGACATTGCCGCAAGGTTAAGGCGCCATTCAGTTAAATTCGGTTCTGGAATTAACTGGTGTAATTCAGCTAATCTGAAGTGGTTCTCTGTTATAGTTTATTTGGACAGAAAGCGCTCAATTAATTATTCCAGCAATTCTTTAATTGAGATAAATGTGATTCTCTGTGTGATAAACTTGTTTATGTACCAATCAAACTGCTCTTTCATTCAGTTTCAGTTATAATTGCGGTGATAAGTTTGGGTCTCTTTTCGAATCCCATTTAGACCAACCACTCCAATTATAATAGTTGCGAAATGGAGGCAGACGGGGCGGGAGGTACTGGTTGGTTGGTTGTTTATTTTTTTGCAAAATCATTTCTGCACACATGTTCTCAAGTTTCTGAAAGAAATGTGTGGAAATGATGGTGGTGTAACTTGAATCCCTGTTGGAAAATACAAAATAGATTTTTAGCGAACCTAATCCTAATTGGAATTTGGAAATCTACACAAGTGGAAACTCATGGAAAATAACCAGCTTTATTCTCCTAGTTTCCTTTACTTTCTCCTGATCAAGTTCGTTTTCCAATTCCAGGAATTTTTTTAAGTCCAATTGGTTCAAATTGATTTCTGGAGAATTTGAAATGGAAGAAAGGTCGAGCACAGTTGGGAGTGGGAATGGGAGGAAGGGAGTCTTAGTTGCTGGGTTTCTCGGAGGTTAGTTGGGACTTGGAGGTCAAAACTGAGCTTGATTAACTAAAAAGTATAATCAACTCCTATTTCTATTGAATAATTGATCTAAGACTTCCCTACTTCTAGTGCTACTACTGGTGGTGGTGGTGGTGTGTTAGTCTCGATGGTTAAAAATTGTAATAGTGCTTTAGTAAGAGGGTAATAATTAATGGCATCCAACTCCCGTTTTCACTAACGACCTTAACGACGGAGACGGTGATGGGATGATGATGATGGTTGACGATGCTGGACGGCGGGCAACGCCTTTTCATAGTCACTCTTGTGCTGGAAATGTGGAAATCTTTGTTTAAGAGTAGTAGGGTAATAATCCAAATTCTAGGAATTTCCTTTGTTTTAATATTTTATTTCCATTGATAATGAGAATGACGTTTTGGGGCTTCTTTCGTCTTTTTATAATTCCACCGCTCATTCAGTAGGAGTTCCAGGTATACTTGATAATTTAGAATGGGCACTCTGCTATTTCTTACTCCTAAATTCATTTCTCATCATCAGTATTTCCCATGCCACATGCTCATTATCCCACTTGGAAAAAAATAGGAACAAAGCCCCTACGTAGGTAGGTCTCTGCTCATGGAAGAATCTGATTAGGTTCTCTGGAATTACTCCGTTCTCCCCACCTCCTTTTAACACGGAAAAATACGAATGGACTTTATACTTTAGCGGAACAAAAGGGCAGGACTTTGCTGTTTTACATTTTTCAAAATGCCTTTTTCCAATGTTCGCTTGACATTCTTTGTCTCACAGTTTGACTACAAGGTCAGAGCAGAAAAGGCGCACGCGACTGGGTTCCAATTTTCCAGGAATCGTAATGTGCATCTGCTTAAATTTTAAGCACCGTTTAACTTTTTTTCCCTTGGTACGTAGAATCTTAATAAGATCTCTGTGATGGAGGAGTATGAATTGGTTATTACTGGAATTGAGGGGAATTGACCTTGTAGCCTCTGCCTGAGTTCAAGGTCACCAAAACTCATCGATCCGAATATCATTTTTGCTTCATTTCGTCGTATCTGCTGTTTTGTGACGTCCGTCCACATCTTTTCAACCTCGAATTCGAGTTTTTGTTCGACAAGCTTATAAGCATCTGGTTTTTGCGACAGACTACCAAGGATTTCTCTTTGTTTAGAAAATATTTTAATCCAATGAATCATCATGGTCTTGTGATCTCTTTAAATTATTTTTGAATCTTGGCTGTTGGTAAGAAAGAGGAAGGGGTATGCATCAATGCATGTCGCTTTGTGGAGGGTGATGAATTCGATTGATTTCGTTATAATTTTGCAAAGAGATGACCCAGTACTTTTGTTGTTTTTTTCTTGTAATTTTTACAGTCTCTGTCTGTTGTTCCTGTTTTCTGGTTTCTCATCCTACAAAACTTAAAACCTCACTACCGCCCACTTTAGAGGTTGATTGATGTTGAAATGAAGTGATGCTCCTCTGCCTCTCATCATTTGATCTCCGCATCTCTTGTTTTCCTCATTTGTACATTTTATTAAGCATGAGAAGTAATCCTCCCTACGTCAGAACCCGAGCACTGGGAAGGAGCAGGGAATAATAATTTACTAATAAGGACTCCTCAACCTCTTGTTAAGGTCTAATGGAAGCTCTCTCCTGAATAATGGCCTGTGAAATAAAATATGGAGGACCAAGATGAGGCTTTGTGGAGACGAACACAACTAACATGTTGGTAGTGAGGAAATACGAGACAGCCCGAACAGAGCACAACCCTGTAGTCTGGCTGGGTGGGTTGAGAAATGAGGGAATTATGTCATGGATCGTTAAGTAATCATTGATAGAAATGGAGGAAACTGTCATTATTAGTCTCCACATCCACAACTCCTTCATAAAGATAGAAACAAAAGAAGATGGGAAATAACAAAAGGAATTAAAGTTGTTTAGTTTCTTATTTATTGAGGACTCGGATTTCTTTCTTCCCTTCCCCTTCTTGGATCTGTAAAGAATCCTCATGTCCTCATTTCCTCACTTTACACTCCGTAATTCACACGGAAGGAAAGAGAGGATTCTAACAAGTAAATTAAACAATGAAAAATTATTCTAGGATAATTGGGAATAACGTTGGGCGTGGTTCGGGGGGAATTAATTAAAAGAGAATTACGGGAGGTAGCTCGGATGCACTTCCTATTTTTCATCATCACTTTACATAAAGGGACAAAATTTGCGCTGAGCTGTTTGTCCTCTGTGCATGTGTACCGAGAGAGAAAGATGGGAAAACCATTCGCAGCTGTGGTCAACCACAATCGTGAATCCGGGTGCGGTTCCCCTCAGAGCCGCACCCCGTTGCAAAAAAAAAAATCTTTTTTTTTGAAAAACGATTCAGCGCACAAGCGAATTTTCGCTGAAAAAGAACAGCCTAGCGATTTTTTTGCCGAAGGCAAAAAAACCGCTAGTAATTTATAAAAGTATAACTTACCCCGTTGTGATGATAAACAGTGTGATAAATGTGATAAGCTAAGGACTTGGGGCGCACTAGGGAACAGGACATGGGCATGGGCACTTTATTCTAAATCCCCCCACGGTGATGATGCGGGTATTACGAAAATCCTTTAATGGATTTCATAAACCCTTTACTCATCATCAGCTATTAGGAAAGCGATGCCATACCGCCTGACTTTTGCCCTTTAGACTTTAGACACCGTTGGAAATCGCTTGGAGGAAGCGCCAGGGCTTGGTGAATGCTGGTCATAGAAATATTGAGACAGACGGACAAAGTGTTCGCAGAGACTTGGCCTAGTAGGGTCTTAATAATTGGAAGGATGAAAATGATCCTTTAACCTCCTTATCATTTCATTTCCATTGACAATTGGAAGGATCGTGAGAGGTAATTTGCCAATCCGTATTGATTGGACTGGAAACTTAAGTCGTCTTAAATATTTAAATTGCAGTTAAGTAAGTTGAAAGCTTTTAGATCGTTATACTCAACTTATTCCCTTGTGTAAGCATTAAGTTAATTCCTCCTTTCATTACCCGCTTCGCTCCGTTGCGCAATTCACTGATGGTAACAAGAGAGTCATTCCGGCGTTGGTAGTTTTCTTTTAATGGGCCCACCTAATCCTCTTATTACGTCTAGGAAATTCGCAACTTTTGTCGTCTCCGTCCTTCAGTTTTTCCTTTTGCTTTGACAGCAAATCGTTTGGCTTGGCACTGGGACTGGGACCCTATCCCATCCACCATGGTGAAAGAAGAGGAGAGGACAAGTCGTGTTGCTGTTGCTGTGTTTTTGTAGTTTTCTGGGGGAATTTTGTGAGATGATGGAGATGACTCAACGGTTTTCATCAGAAAATGGGCCCCAGAGAACCCTGAATCACGATGGCTCGTGCTATTGATTAAGTTCTGGGGGTTAGTTTTCCAGGATTTCCAGACGAAATTGGAATATTCTTCGTCCTGGAGAATTAAGGCGAAGGAAAGAGAAAGGCGTAATAGTAATAGGATCAAAATCTAATTTTCTAATGCCTCTTCTGTTCTTCAAATGTGATGGAGCGAGAGACGTGAGAAATGATAGGACGCTTCAAACTAGACCCTTGAACCACATGACATGCATAAAGTTAATTAAACTATTAGAAAGGAGATGATGACCAATGAGAAATGTGCAGAGTGAGGGGTTGAATTGAGACCACTTTGATTAGAATCAGGATAATTACGGTATCCATTACAGTTTAAGCGATTTCGAGATGATCATTACCCTAATTCAATTTTTCTTTTTCTGATTACAGAATGCTGAGATCGTAAGTGCAATAGCGGATAGCAGTAGCGGACGAGGAGGCGGTAACTGTTGGTTGGGTGACTGTGGACAAAGTCGTCGAGGATTTTGTGATGGTCAAGGAGGAGCTGTGTCTCCGCAGCCCCCTCAGGCTCACGTCCCAATTAGAACATCAACAATAAGATTCGTACATGACTCTTCATCTAGTAGCTACCATCGTTGCTCCAGAAAAGTAAGACAAGACGCAAGAATTGACTCAGTGGGAGTTTTTGTAGAATTTGTAGATTTCCTAATTTTGTTTCCATATTTTCCAGCGCAAGTGCGTCGACAGTGAGAGTGGAGTAGGGCATGGTGGAGAAAATCTTGGTGGACACCTCGGGCACGGCGATTTACCAAACTCCAGCACCACGGCGGTCCAAAGTAAAACAGCCGTCGGCGGGACGGGTGGGGGTGATGGGGACTACCAACTTGTCCAGCATGAAGTCCTTTTCTCCTTAACCTCACAGACTCACTACGAAGTCCTGGAGTTCCTCGGAAGAGGAACATTTGGACAAGTAAGTTCTTGTTCAGAATTTACGACCAGCGTTCCAGCCTTGTTCCAGACGGTTGTCATGTTCATTTTTCTTATGCGTTATTACAGGTAGTGAAATGTTGGAAGAAAGGCACAAATGAGATCGTTGCCATCAAAATTCTTAAAAATCACCCATCCTACGCCAGACAAGGTCAAATTGAGGTTAGAAAAACGACCCAACTCTTCTTCTTTTATAAATGAACCACGGGGGGATGAGGTGAATAATTTATTTGTTTTTTGTCTGACAGGTGAGTATTCTCTCGCGCCTAAGTCAAGAGAATGCTGACGACTTTAACTTTGTTCGAGCCTTTGAGTGCTTCCAACATCGGAACCACACATGCCTCGTCTTTGAAATGTTGGAACAGAATCTTTATGATTTTCTAAAACATAATAAATTCTCTCCACTTCCATTGAAGTACATCAGACCCATTTTGCAACAAGTACTGACAGCTCTTCTCAAATTGAAGGTAACTTACCTTTGACCTTTCTTACCCTTCTCTGCAGTCTCCTGTCAGGTGATTAATGAGTGATGGGATTTAATAGGCATGCGGCTCTAGTTTTTGGGTAATAGAGAATAATGTTACGAGGCTTCTTCCTTCTGGGTGTCAAAAAAAGGAAGATTATGCATCATAATTCCTCCTTCTTCTTGTCTGCAAGTTATAGCGTCATTCAGGTCATTGAAATCAAGTTTGACAAAGGTTGACTTTTAGAGGTCAACCTTTGAATAAAGATTCTGACGTCTGCTGTTGATTTCTATGGAAGTGAGGGAAGGGTTGGGGATGAGAAGGTTTTCTGTCAAGTTGCGAATGACCTTCAATTCCTCTTGTTTTTTCTTGGCGTTCCGCATGGTTTTAACCCAAAAATGTTAATGAATTGACAAATGAACTAATTTTTTGTTTTGTTTCTTCAAAATAGCAACTTGGACTCATCCATGCGGATCTAAAACCAGAGAACATAATGCTTGTTGACCCCGCCCGCCAACCCTATCGGGTCAAAGTGATTGACTTTGGTTCTGCCTCACATGTTTCCAAAGCTGTCTGCAACACTTACCTCCAATCACGATACTATCGGGCTCCTGAAATCATTCTTGGTAAGGTCACAACTTCCCAATGAACTTTTTGACCCTTTAGTTGAAATGTAATAAATGAATGAATGGGATTAATTCCTTTGTCTGTTTCTGCAGGACTTCCATTTTGTGAGGCAATTGACATGTGGTCCCTGGGATGCGTCATTGCAGAACTTTTCCTTGGATGGCCACTCTACCCAGGATCCTCTGAATATGATCAAATCCGTTACATAAGTCAAACGCAGGGACTACCCACTGAGCACATGCTCAACTCCGCATCGAAAACGGCCAAGTTCTTTTACAGGGACTTGGAGAGTACCTACCCTTTCTGGAGACTGAAGGTATGGCGACATTAACCAAATGTCGTCATCAAATGCTGGATCTTGTTGGTGTGTTGGTGCTAAATGACCTTTCTTGACCTCTTAGACACCTGAGGAACATGAAGCAGAGACCGGAATCAAATCTAAAGAAGCCAGGAAATACATTTTTAATTGCGTTGACGACATTGGGCAGGTGAATGTCCCAACAGATTTAGAAGGAGGGGAATTATTGGCAGAGAAAGCAGATCGGAGAGAATTCATTGATTTGCTGAAGAGAATGTTGACCATGGATCAGGTGAGGTCCTTTTTAGGAACCGGAAGCATATTTTGTCCAGTGTTTTGTCCAGGAGTGACTTAATTTCCAATCCATGATTTCAGGAGAGGCGAATAACACCCGGGGAAGCTCTGAATCATCCCTTTGTGACTCTTGCTCACCTGGTTGACTACGCGCATTGTGCCAATGTGAAATCAAGCGTCCAAATGATGGAAGTAAGTTGACCCTTCACCCTCGCGTTGGCCAAGGCTTTAAACTACGCATAAATTAATTTTATTCTTAAAATTTTTAAAAGGTCTGCAGGCGAAGTAACAATTCTTACGTTCCGGCTTCCAATCCAGCCCCATCTGCTCCTTCCCTGGTTGCAAATCTGGTACCAACTTCAGGTCCCAACGTCACTCTGGCATTCCCACAAGCGTTGGCTAACCAGGTCCGTTTTTTGCTACGTAACTACCAAGATGATGAAATTCAATCCTTGTTCTTCCTTTTCTCCATTTTGGAAATGGAATTTCTTAGAACGCTTTTTGAAAGCGTCGCGTTCATGCCTTCTCTCTTTCTTTTTCGGGCGAATATCTATGATTCCAAGTTGAATTTCATTTTAGCCTTGTCCCTTTCTCTATCTTTCTTTCCTCTCTTGCTTGATTTCTAATTGGGATTTGTAATTGTGTAGTATCAACTCTATGGTCGATCGGGTCCTCGACAATTCACCTCAGCCCGAACTGATTTACCACCACAACTCGTGCCCCCACACTTTACATACGCCCCTACATTTCAGGTATTTTAGTAGTCTAACAAAAGATAGATTTCTTGCATCGTTGAATTAAAACTGCTTAAGTTGGTCTGCTTTTTGAGAAGTTCAAAGAATAATTTGGACTTTTCAAACTTCTTGGCATTTGAAGTCTTTTGCTTTTGTTGCAGCGATTATGGCTCAAAAGTTTCACTTAATTTCTACGTCACAACTTTCATAGGTGGCCGCTGCAGCCGCTGCTGCTCAACAACAGTATGTCCCGGTGTCTATGGTTGAACAAGCAAATCGTCAAATGTTGGTTGCTGCTGTAAGTATTCTCCTCCCACATACACAATTATACAAATTTGAAACAAAAGCTAATTATTCTCGATGTTTCTTTTAGGGTGTGCAAACATCATGGGCTGGTGGACGACAAGTCACTTTGGTACCGTCAAGTTGGCAGGCTGCCGCAGCAGCTGCTGCTCAGCACTCCCACCAACACCACCCTCACATGCAACAATCCCTGATTCCAGAGTCTGAGTGGGGACGACCCTTAATTGTGGACTCGAGTGCAATCTTACAAGTAATTTTGAATTCCAGTTCCTAATTTTACGTGTTCAAGAATAATTTGGTAACTAAAATCATTTTTTGTTTGACCTATGTCCAGGATCAAAGACATATTTTCCCTGTGGAAATGGCTGAAATGTACGATCCTCCAGGAATTGTGGATGGGCCTTGGGGAAAACGAAATGGTGGGAATGTTGGAGGAAATATTGGCATGAAGCCACAAATTGTACTTGGCCCACCACAACAACATCAACACCCAATGCAGCCACCAATAGCTCATCAACCCTCTGCCTATTCCTCTCTAACCTACAATGGATCCAATGGGCGTCAAAACCTTGGGAACTCGATCCCAGCCCATACGAAGGTCCATTATGACCCGAATGGAAGTCAATACTTGCCCTACTTTGATGGTTACCGACGGATGAATGAGAGTGTTCCCCAATTGAGTCCAGTCAAGAAACGTGTCAAGGAGAGCAGTCCCCACAATCAATCCAATGGTAATTCAATTTATATCAATTTTACATGTGAAGATTCTTATCCAAGTCGATTCCAATTTAATTTCTTGCGGGGCGCACTCTGTGTTGAGTTTCAATGACTCTTCCCAATTTATCAATCCGCTACATGAAACTTATCAATTTGTTACGATTTCATTTTCTCTGTTGACCCATTTGACAAGGGAATATCATGACCTTGAAACAACTTGTTCAAATTTTTACATCTAAACGATCAACTCCTAATTAATTACCTAATTTCTGTTATAGTGAACTGGAACAACAACCAACCAGCCCACTCCTCAAGCAATCGACACAATTCCTATTATGGCAACAATATCAGCAATCAACCCAAAGTTGAGAATGGATCTCATATCGTTTATAACCATGGACTCGACTCACAGAATCCCACCTACTCCCTCAATGTCAACAATAACAACAACAATATGACCAACAGTCACATGAGTCATAATCAGATGAATCAAGGGAATGGAACTGGACCTACAAATTCCAACGCAAGGCTACCAACAATCACCATTAGGGACACGCCCTCCCCGGCTGTTTCCGTAATCACAATCTCAGACAGTGACGATGAGACGCAGAGGTAATGAAGAATTTTAATTACCAACTAGGATTCAGCACCCTCTTAGTTTGTATTTTAGAATTGTTTCGTAAAATGACCCACATTTGACCTTGTTTTCACAGTTGTCGTGACCGCACCTGTAGTGCTTGCATGAATTCAAAGGTGACCCAATGTTCCCTCGGCTCAAATTGTCCGTCTGTTCTCGCCATCACACCGCAAGAGGAGACACACTTTAGAAGGTTCATTGACCTTTTGTCCTTTTATGTTGTTTTGCACCGAAACTAAATTGCACAATTCCTTTTTTATTTTGTTTGATAGTAGTCAATCCAACTTACGAAATGGAAATAATTCGGGACGTCGTCGGAATCCGGTTGTCTCTTGCGTGACGGTTGATAGTGATGAGGACCAACATCGAAGTCCACAAAAGGGGGCCCACGTGATTTCCCATACGACGCCGGTCATTTGTGGCCTAAATCGACGGAACAGTTCCCGACAACATGGAGGAAACAATTACAACTCTGTCCAGAATAACAACAACATCAACACCAAGTCCCACTCGAATAATCCGAATCAGAGGGATGTGAAACCGGAGATAACTGCGGCTCCGATGGCGACCACAACACCTTCCTACGCATCCCAAAAGAAGCGACTACTGGCCAAGGCCCAGTCGGAATGTCTCATAGGGAATAACCCGATGAAACTAGAGCCTGGACTGAATGAGCACTCTGGACAACATGGCTCGACTGGCGAAATAGACAAATCTAATGGATTAAATAATAGCAAGGGGTAAGAAATTATTGCATTCGGATCTTTAATCCTTCCGTTCTCCACAGTAGTTGTAAAACCGAGTGGGTCTAATTTGGTTTGATTTTGTTTTCAAATTGTAGTGAGCCCTACTACGGAACCGTGATTCAACCTCCGCTTATGCCTGGGAATGGGTCCTCAGGTGCTTCTTCAACATCTTCAAATGGACGTGGTGGCGGCGGGTGCATCATCCCACCGAACGAGTATCACATCCACCATCACTCCCACTTTCCACCACCTGCCCATCATCACACGCTCCGACAGGATAATTTGAGAGCCGCTGAAGTCCTTCATGCTCAACTCCTCCGAGATGCACAGGTCCTGAAACCGATTAGCGCCTGGGGAAATCCAGGACTCCAACCACAATCCTATCATCGCCAAGACATGCGGTAAGGGCCTTCATCCACCGAATCAATGACTTGAATTTCCAGTTATAAATTAATTTCTGAAATGCTTTGTTTAATATCGTTCCGCAGTCATCTCTCACCACAACCACCAAGAGGGATGGTTCCAGGAAATCGAATTTCTCCGCATCCACCACCAGCTCCACCTCCTTCACTTTACACTCCGAGTGCCCAAGATCTTTATCGACGTGGAAACCATGGTACGTTCCAGGGTGAAAAGTTTCATCACTAGAGTTCTAAATCATTTTTATTTTCCAGGTGGGAGTGGTCCAGTTTTTGTAACCAACGGTCAACCGTCAGGCTCAGGAGCCACAGCCTACCAACTGGGGTCATTCACGCCTGGGTATGTAGTTTGACCCTTGCTCCTTCCATACAGGATCTGATTCTAAGATTTTTGTTTTCAGGGCTCTACCACCACCAGCTCATCATGGAAGTGCCCGTTCTGTCCTTGCAGCTGCTGTTGCAGCCCCACACCACCAACATGCTTCCCACCATCATACTTTACCACCACCTGCTCATTTGCCAACCGTCTTTACTACGCCAATGGCAACAGCCTATGCCTTTGGTCCTCTGAGCCCAGCCAAGCCAACTTATCAACCTCTCTGGTTTGCAGAGTAAGGAACCACTACAACCAACAAAAGAACCCCAGCCGGTGACCCTTCGAAGTTCAGCATCAGCATCGACCTCTTTTAGTTTAGTTTGTATTAAGTTGAGTGAATTTGCCCCCAGGGGATCATCATCACCCCATCACCCTCCCTTCTCCATGTATTATTTTGACGGATGAATTAATTGTTTAGAGGTTTGGCTGGGGAGATGATTTATTAGTTTAAGAGTCTTAACTCCACCCCCTCCTCCTCCAAGGACCACGAGACCCCCCTCTATTTTCTATTTCTCTTCTCACTGTGTAATAATTGTGATGTTAGCCTTTGGTTAGAACGAACAAGGAAAGTTCTGCTATGAATATGTGTAGTCATAAAATTCATATCTTGTCTATTACTACTAAAAGTTGGGTGTGGGTCCGTGTTACAAATTACAACACAAACTTATGTCTCGAGTCCTCCTTACTACAAACTTATTCTCATTAGGCGATATTAATTAGAAGAGGTCAAGGGTCGAGTAGTTTAACTCGTAGTTGTTTGTTCGTCTGCCTATAAGAAGGGTCTTTTAGAACTCTATTAATTTTAAAAAGCCTTAAATAGCAAGAGAACCCTCCTGTCTGGGTTGTTGAGTGACTGTTTACTATTTAGTTACAATTGATAGAAGAAAGAGGAGGATCAACGCCCCTCATTTATTCACATAACCTAATACGCTTCCTACAATTTAACTATTTAATTAAGACGAAAGTAGAAGTTGAACTGACCGATGTAGGCCTCCTCCCCCTTTGGAAATGACTGAAGTCCAGATTTAAATGTAACTCTGTGGGAGGATTATTGGTAGTGAGGGTGCTAGGCCTCCATTTTGTCTCTAAACGTATCAATAGCAACAATTAATTAATCTCTCCACTTCCATTCTCAATTACTAATTAGTTTTGTAACTTACAAGCAGTCAAGGCCTTAGAGGCGTGGAGTTTAGTTGCCTTTTCTCTATACCTAAGTACTCGTCTAAGTTTACGTCGTGTGTTATTAGGGGTTCATGAATTAATTGAAAAAGTACCACTCCGGATTCTATGGGTAATTAAGCAGTGTTAACGTGCACCGTGGCATTACGTGTACCGTGTTATTACGTGTACTGTGTTAAGTTTAGGTGACCAATCATCTCCTGGTGGTGGTCAAAACAGCGGAGCTTCAAAGGTCCATTAATTTGTAGAGAGGCTTCAGTGGATGAACACATGCAGAACGTTTTGAGTCATTCCTAAGCTTCACTCATTCAATTGTAATTAATTCAGTAGAGGTCAAGGGCCAGGTCATAAGTGTTTAGGGGCATTGTTGTAATTTGACCAAGAATTCACTAGATTCTGTCGAGTATTAAATTATTTATGAAATGATGAGGACATTTCTGGATTGGATGAATTACCTTTAGGACTGACATGACCAATTGACCCCTTGACCTTTGAATTTTATTGTCACTTCCGGGAGCTCAGCGTGTGTAGTCGTATTAGTTAAATTAATCCAACAAAACACCCCTTCCTCATCTTAATTCTTAGGGTGGATGATAACACACAAAAAATGTTAGTCTTGAATTGTTACCGGGATCTATTAAATTAAGGGTCTAAATTAATTGTTCTTAATTAGAGAATAATTGCTTAATTAATGTGATAATAGAAGAGAGAAGGTCACGTACTGATCCATTTGGAGCCTCATGCATTTCCTCATCAACCCGTTCGTTCACCCCATCGCCAACTGAAAATATCATCAGGATTCCGCATTTTTTCATTCAATATTTACACATTTAACTACGAATTAATTAATTAGTTGTTCATAATGCTTTATGGGGCTCTAGCGCATTTGTCCCTTCAGTATTTAAAAGTTAAGTGACAATACAAGGCGGGGGCAGGAGACTTGGAACTCTTTGACCTCTGACCCCTTCTTACTCTGTACCCTAACTGAAGCTTATACACAATTCTAACTAGACGGAGGAGGGAATATGTTTAGATGAAAATAAAATTGACAATGAAGAAGAAGATGATTTAGAATTTAATTTTAAAGGCCCATCATCTTTTGTCCATAAATAGACGAGGATAATTAAATTTGTGATTAAACTCCCCATATGATTGTAATAACAATTAGTTACGTGGGGATTTTGGAAGGTCAAAGGTGACCTAAAGTTAATGTGACCACTAGTTAGAATTTAATTAAGACCAGTTTTAGTAAATACCGTTTAATTATTCCACTATTCCTGGGTAGTCCTTCAGGGTTTACTAGTTTTGGTTTACTAAGTTTTAACTCCGTTTTTTGTAAGTGAGGTCAATTGAATTAATTTATCCGGGGTTTGTGTAAGCGTCAGGCCTGTGACCCCGTGAACCCTACGAGTCAGTGACGTTTTAAAGGAGGAAGATTGTTGGGTTGTTTGTTGTTAGCCAATCAGTAGCCTTCCTCATTAGAATTTGTGATGTTCTTAACTTAGTATTAGTTCACGCCTAGGCGCGGAGTTTGGCCTCGTTCGCTGTTGTCGCTTTTTAAGGTCATAAGGTCAAGGAAATGGGTAATTCAAGGGGATTCACTCTTTTCTAACCAAAAAACCCACGCACTGCTAGTTTACCCTCAATAATTAGCTGAAGTTTATAGAATTAGTTTTGGGCTTTCAGAAGAATGAGTTAAGACTATTCCCTACTACTCCAAAACTATGGAACTTCTTGGATCGTATAGTTTTAAGAAAGGTCAAAGGTGAAACCACCGCCGCGGCCACGGTGTGACTGATGTAAATTAAAAGAGACCTAAATGGTGAAGTAATTGGTGGCCGTAGGTAGGTCGTAAATTCCATTCTCATCTCGTTCAGCCTTTGCCCCCCGGTAGTCCTCCTCCTCCATTAGTTAATTACGGAATTAGTGAAAAAGTATTTTAGTAAAAATGGACTGAACCAAAACTTTTTAACTCTCTTCACACTATTAAATACAAACAATTTACAATTAAGGTTCAGAGATGACTATATTACAGACAAGGAGAGTGGGAGTTTGTGTTGGAAAATAACCTAGGTTTAATTCCTAATTACTTTTTTAATCCATAAATATCAAAGTTATATGAAAATGATCTGTAGAGGAAACATTTACCGAAGAGAGTCTCTTTGTATGGATTAAGATTTCACTAAATTATCACGTGGGTTCCCCATTACTTTGACCTCTGACCTATTTCACTACATCCTCAATTCTTGACCTTATGTTACAATAAAAGTAATTAGGAATTAAAGGTAGGGGGAATGAAAAAATGTAGATGAAGAAGATAGTTGAATTTACTAAAATAGGAATTGAGCAATTTCCAAATTATTATTGTTAAAAATATCATCACAATTAATTCTTGATAGTTTGGTAACCTTCTGACCTCTCCTCCATCCTTTGTACAATCACAGTTTGAAAATGACAATTTCTTCATACCGTGACAGAGATTTCTCCAAAATTTCACTTTCGAGGTGTTAGAAAGTAATTGGAAAAAGTGTGGGTGGGTGGGTGTTAATTGAAAATTAATTAATTGAATTTATTTAAATTCTGATCACCCTTTAATTCTACTCCGTACAACAGGATTGAATCTGTACAAGTTTTTAGTTCAATTTTAAACCCGAACTTATACCTTGATGGAATAATTTAAATTAATTTTAATTCACTCTTCTTCAGCCTCATTCAATAAAAACTTGAGTCGAGTCCGTCAATCTGTCAATTTTGTCTGGAATTGTTTTTTTTCTGCAATTTCTTGTCTGGAAATTCACAAATTGGGATTGAGGCCACTTGTATGGGGAATGAGGTCAGTGGAGGTCAATTATTGGGTGTACTTGGGGTATTTCGGTGGAGAAAGTAGCAACAAGAAGGTTGTTTGGACAGCGTGTGGTCACCTCTCTTTTAATGCCTCTTTTGAAACTGGTTCGAAACTCGAGCAAACTTTTTCAAAAACCGGTAACATTTTTCTAAAATTTGTCTGGGATTGGGTTGAATTCCCGCAGGTAACCTTGGACGAGTGGATTTTGTTTCTGAATTTGAGTACGATCTCTTTATCCGCCCAGACACTTGGAATCCCCGCTATCGGATGTGGTTCAATTTCGTCGTGGACAACGTCCGAACCGACCAACTCGTCATTTTCAACCTTCTCAATTTATCTAAAACCAAGAACCTCTTTTCCAAAGGGATGACGCCATTGGTCAGGACGTGGTCCAAAATGGTATGCGCAGGGGCAAGAGCGGGAGACGACGAGCGTTGACAGCACATGCGCAATTTCTGATTTTTTTTTAGGCAGAGGCTGGGTGGAAAGTATGTTTACTATCACGAGTCGGAGCATCGTAAACTTTGTTTTTGATCGGGAGGAAGATGTCTACCAGTTTGCATTGGCATTTCCATACTCTTATTCCCGGGCAGATGCGTATCTCTCCCTCGTCCGACAAAAGCGTCTTCCTTGCGTCACTTTCCAAATCCTGGCTCACTCCATTGTAAATCCAAACGACGACCGTTGTTTAGGCGCATGCGCACTGTAATTACAAAATATCTTAATTTTGATAGCAATTTCGCAACGTCCAAGTCATTATTATAGCCAATCCAGCCATACTGGCCAAGAAACCAAAGGTGGTTGTGGTAATGGGGAGGATTAATCCTGCAGAATCACCCACTTCATACGTGACCCAAGGTCATGGACCCTCAAGGGCCCTCAATAACTTAGAACAATCAAGTTAATTGAGAACGTTTTAATTGAAATCTTGGAATCACGGCAGGTTTGATACATTTGGTTGAAGTAAACTTGAATACACCGTCCTGTACCCTCCCGTTCAAATCTTCGCGCTCCTCCATTGTACCCTCCCAGTGTACCCTCCCAAAAGTTTCTAAAATT
>JAQIWD010000083.1:0-37085 GCA_034694825.1 Anurida granaria
GGCCCGTGTGTTTCATTTCCAATTCGTCTAACAATTGTTCTTGTCGTGTTCTCTTCCAGTCAAAACCGCTTGGAATACGAAAAACGCGTTCGGGCTCAGGCTAAGGCCATGGCTTCATCCGACATTTGCTAGATGACCTCTCCAGTTCACAATACTTAATACAATAGAATTACAATAATTAATTTTCTTAACTAAGGTGGAGTTCCGCATAGGGTATGTTGTTTGCAGATCCTATTTGCACATGCTGTTTACCCATTTTATTTGGAGATTTTGTCTGCACATTTTGTATATCGTTTGCAATTTGTTTGTCCACATCTTGTGCGAGCACAACAAATCAGAGAAAATTAAACGCCTGTCACGAAAAGTGAGATCACGCGAACTGTGTATCTCCTTAATTTATTGTATCGAGCACGGTGACGTGGAGATGTACCCCGTAAGGTTAGGTTAAAATATGCGAGAACACTGATTTGTGCGTTGGTTCGGAATAGTTTATTGATTATAGATAATGTAAATTGCATTATTTCATTATTAAACCTAAACTATTTCGAAACTCAGAACACGATTTCGCCCTAGAAAATCAGGTTGACGACATGTGCAAACAAAATGTGCAAACCGAGATGCAAACAGCATGCTACGGAGCTTCAACCCTTAATTACTATTTCAATTACTTTCTTTTTGAAATGAACCAATATAGGAACCTTTTGTGACAAATTTTGCCCAATTTCATTTCATTCCCTCGAAAGCCATGGGAGGCCAAGGATTTTAACTATAATTGCAATGTATTTAGGACGATGAATTTTATAAAAACTTCGGATCTTCTCATGGGATGGCTTAGGTTAAGTTAGGTTTAAAAAGGTTAGGTTAGGCTTAAAAAATTCAACTACGTCCTCTCACGGTATAATTAACATAAACGTGAAAACTCATTCTAATTTAAAATAAATTAATAACCTTTGACCTTCCTTCGTTTGTGTGCAAAAGACGTTGAGACTTGTACAAAACGCAAAAAGCGGGAAAGGAAATGTGAATTATCGCGGGAAGTGGAAGTTTTTTCTTCTCTGTCAACTATTATATTTCTTCTTGAGTCGAATCTTCTTGACTCAATTTGTTAAATTTTCAATTAATTGAACTTAATTTTAGGATTAATTTGCAAATTCAGTCAGTGGTAGAATGCTCGAGTACGAAAATCAACTTCTTTTGGACTGTGTCGACGAGAGTCAACTTTTCATTTTTGCAAAAGGAATTGCCATACAAAAGGTATTGCATTGCTTTTTGTTACGACTTGACTCTGTTTTAGGTTACCAATTTAGTTGTTTCGCAACTAAGTTTCAATTAAACTTGTTCCAGGTTCTGCAAAATGTATTCCGAATTTACGGTACAGATACGAATCTTGTATTCGTCCTATCCGCCAGCCCAGCCGAGGAAGTCTATTACCTGGACAAGAAGGAAAAGACCCGGATTTTCTCCATCACTACGGAATTCAGTTCCAATGATAGGAAGGCAATGTATGCCAGCGGTGGCGTATTCTTTGTTACCCCTAGAATCCTTGTAGTTGATTTCCTGAAAGATGTGGTTCCAGCAGAGAAGATTACTGGTATAATCCTTTTCCGTGCTCACAATGTTGTCGAGTCCTCACAGGTATTCTATTTCTAACCGTTTTGTTTTGAATTCTTTAATCGAACATCTGAAATCAGTTGCACTTTGCTTTAGGAAGCCTTTATACTTCGATTGTACCGGACCAAGAACAAAACAGGATTCATCAAGTGTTTTTCACATTCGCCAACATCCTTTCTTTTGGGATTCTCCCGTGTCACAACAGTGATGAAATCATGCTTCCTGCCAAAGTTATCCTTATGGCCAAGATTTCATGCCGCCATCAAAGAATCCCTCAAATGCCCTCAGCAGGGACTGGATTCAGACGCGGTCATTGAAATCCAATTGAAACTCACAGAGGAAATGCGGGAGATTCAATCAAACCTCATGGATTTAGTGTCTTCCACCCTTGCGGAACTGAAGAGACTCATTCCGTCCCTTGGCGATGAAGATGTGACAATTGAAACAGCTCTGACAAAAGCATTTGAAAAAATTGTACGAGCTCACGTGGATTCTGTTTGGAATACAATCGATACCAAATCCAAGGAAATCTTCAACGACTTGAAAATATTCCGACTCCTGATGACGCAACTAACGAAGTCAGACTGCATTACGTTCTACTCCACCTTGTGCAACTATACGTCCCAAGAGGCGGCCATGAAGTCAAATTCTGGTTGGGTCCTGTCGAAAGCTGCCGAAAAAATTATTGCCGCTGCAAGAAAACGGTTGAAACCGGAACAGACAGCAGCTACGGATAAAGATAAATCAAGCGACCCAACCCCTCCAACCTTTGACCCAGAAGCGCATCCAAAATGGTTGGCCATTGGTGAAATTCTTCAAGAAATTAATGTCAAATTGGAGGAACAGGAAGACTCAGAATCAGAAGAGTCCGAATCTTGTTGCTTTTCAAAATGCAGAACGCTTATTTTTGCAGAAGATTACAAAACTTGTGGTACAATTCGGGATTATTTGTCTAAGGGGCGAATTTTAACACTCGCAAAAATAGCTCGGAATTGTGACAACATAAAACTTGACATCCCTTCCGAAATAATTATGAAACTGAACAGTATTGCACGGAACGAGAAAGTGGATCCTGCAATTGTGGGTGGGAGTCGCAACAACAGCAACAAGAGTGGCGGTGGTGACGACGAGATGGACACAAGTATTGGACCAACTGAGGTACAGGTCACATTGACACAAATTCAGCGCAAGTATGAAGACATTCAATTTCTACAGTCACCTGTTTTTGTCCTGCCTCTCAAACATTTTGGAGATGGGGAGGCTTATGGGATCTCGGAAATGCTGGAAAGGTTGCGGCCGGACAACATCATCATTTTTGATCCGGGTAATAATACTCAACATTCTTTTTCATACGGTTTTAGGTGGGTTGAGCAGCAATGTCAAGTTTGTTCGTTAATTTCAGATTTGGAATTAATCAGGAACATTGAAATATATCGAGCAAGAATAGGAACCAGTCAAACCATTCGGATTTATTTTCTCGTCTTTCGGAATTCAATTGAAGAGCAAATTTATCTCACTGGAATCTCGAGAGAAAAAATTGCTTTTGAGAAGCTAATTGAAGAAAAGACGAGCATGGTGAGAAAATGCAGTATGAAATTTTAAAAGTTAATTAAAGTGTGAGAGCCATCTCAATTCTAACGTCTTTTCTAGGTCATTCCTAAAGAACGAGAAGGGAAGGATGAGCTGAATCAAGATTTATGGAGGGATCCCACCAAGGCGAGTCAAACTGCCACTTCGACCGGACTTTCCAGGCGAAACATGGAAAAAGTCAATGAAGGTAAACTGCACAGGAAGGACCGTGACTTACGTTTTCCAACGTAATTCAAATATTGATGTTGTGAATTTTTACGAGCAGGTCAAGAAATTGTGCTGGTGGACATGCGTGAATTTCGGAGTGAACTACCATCCCTCATTCACAAGCGTGGGATTGACCTTGAGCCTCTGACGCTGGACGTCGGAGATTATATTCTGACTCCTGATATCTGCGTGGAGCGGAAATCAATCTCGGATTTAATTGGAAGTTTAAATTCTGGCCGACTTTACAAGCAGGCCGAGGCCATGGGAAGACATTACAAGAAACCGGTACTGCTAATCGAGCATGAACAAAAACTTGGGAGCGGACGCTACAAAAGTGGTATGTAATCACTGCATATTCTCATCAGAAAAAAGAATACTTTCTTGAATCCAAATCCTAAACTCTTTCAATTTTAATAGATTTGGCCCAAGTCATGCCAAAACTTCAATTACTCACAATCAACTTCCCAAAGTTACGAATCATTTGGTCTCCAGGCGCTCACTATACTTCCGAAGTATTCCATGTACGAAATTCTTTCCAGCTTTAAACATTATCCAGGTGTAATCCATTTGTGAAGGTAATGGAATGATTTATGGTTTCATTGAATTCAAAAGGAACTAAAAAGAGGAAAGCCCCAACCGGAAGCAGAGCAAGCGCTGGCCATTTTGAAGGACGCAGCAGGATCTCACACCACGTCCAAATTTAATCCAATTTCTCATGCCTTTGTTTCTAAACTCCCTGGAGTGGACTCTAAGAACGTTTACGCCATTCTGAATCGGGTGGATACGCTGGACCAACTCTGCGCTCTGGGTCTAAACGAGTTGAGCACAATATTGGAAAATAGTAATGTTGCCAGTATCCTCTACTCTGGGATTCATACGAAACTTGTTGAAGGTTCAGAGCAGTCAGGTAGCGGTGACCCAAAGGGAATCGCCAAACTATTCAAATCAAAACTAGTTCCTTCAAAGCGGAAGTAGGGAGGGTAAGAACAAAATAGTAGGATTCATATCTCCATTTTTGTATTTTCCTGTGTCAGGCTTGAGTTAATAAAGTTTTGCGGTGCAGAAGTAATCAGAATTGATTAACGACTTTGATGTTTTATGAAAAACTTATAACGGAATTTCAAGATTTTTTTTGCCATATTATTGCTGGATGCCCAGATCGGATCCGGTTAAAACGTCAAAATTCCCCTCTTTTTGGATTGGACGATTGGAGCTCCTGATTCGTCAATTTCTGCCCAGATGGGATTTTATTTTATTTACCACAAAACTTATCGCCTGATAACTGTCACAAGGAAGTGGTGAATCATTTTCAGGGGTAAGTCATTTCATTAATTAATTGACTCGTGTCATTTCTATGAGTTTTGACTCTGACCGATATTCACTCCTTCAGGTTATCCTCAAAGCCCATGAGAGGACATACTGGTTACGTAAATCGGCAAGGATCAGCTGTTTAGTTAACAATTAACAGGAATACGTACAAACGCAACAGGAGGATTTCAAGTTAAAGGTCAGTTCAAGTGCATTCTTAATTTATTTGAATGAAATATCTCTGCGACTTGCTACTGCAAAAAGCATGCTTTATCGCTAGCTTTCACGCCTAGAAGCAGCGCTGCTGCTGCTCTGCGCTGATCTCACAACAAATATTGTAAGCAAATTAAAATAATTCCTGCTGTCCCACCGTTCCGTTGTTAAACTTTTTCCTTGAGTTATGTTATGACTTGGGTAACATTTTCCAATAAGACTCAAATTCCTGACTGACAGGAGAAGCATTAAACTGGAAGACAAAGGATGAACGCCGTCCAGTCAGTCCGTCACTATGTTGACAAAATGATCCAAGACAGCGGTCCAGGGATGAAGATTCTGTTGATGGACAAGGAAACTACGTCAGTCATTTCCAATGTCTACTCTCAGTCTGAAATAATGCAAAAAGAAGTTTTCCTTTGTGACCGGCTGGATAACATCAAGAACCGTGAGCCGCTTCGTCACTTGAAATGCCTAACATTTCTTCGCCCCACGGCTGAGAATGTGTCCTACTTGTGTCTGGAACTCAAGAATCCCTTCTACGGAAGCTATTTCCTTCACTGGACGAACGTTATTTCAAAGCAAGAAATTAAGAGGTTGGCCGAAGCGGATGAACAAGAAGTTGTGCGGGACGTATCAGAATACTTTACGGACTTTATTCCAATCAATCCCCACACTTTTATTACAAACACTCCGCATGGGCATATCTTCACTGGGGGTGACATCATGGATGATGGTGTGATACAGGCAGTGACGCTGGCAATCGTTAGCTTCCTCTTGGCCTCAAAACAGAAACCCTACTTGCGCTACACGGAGTGGTCACGACCATGTGAGAAGTTGGTGGACAAGTTGCAGAGTACCATGGAAAAGGAGAAGAACAGCCTCTTTGATTTCTTTCCGCCACCGAAAGTTCGGGGAAAACAAGCGCAGGCGCAACCGGTGCTCCTTATCTTGGACAGACGAGATGACTGTGTCACTCCGCTTTTGAATCAATGGACGTATCAGGCAATGGTCCACGAGTTACTTACGATCAAGAATCAACGTGTCAGTTTAGCAGATGCTCCTGGTAAGACCCAAAGTCATTTCTGCATTCTTTCATACAATACAAATTCTAAGTTTGCCTTCAATCAAGTTTTTTCCTGTCTTACTAGATATCCCCAAGGATTTCCGTGAGGTCGTTCTCTCCGCCGAGCACGACAAATTCTTTGCTGACAACCTGTACGCGGATTTTGGGGCAGTTGGTCAAAGCCTGCGTCAACTTGTCGAGGAATTCCAAAATAAGGCCAAATCTCAACAAAAAGTGGAGTCAATTCAAGACATGAAGACCTTTATCGAGAACTATCCTCATTTCAAGCAAATGTCCGGCACGGTTTCGAAACATGTTGCCGTTGTTGGTGAGTTGGCTCGACTCAACGATAAGTACTCACTCCTCGAAGTTTCCGAGCTGGAACAAGAAATTGTCTGCCATTCCAATCATTCTGGAAGTCTTCAACGTCTTCAGAATTTACTCTCCAATCCTAAAATTCGTGATCGGGACTTACTCCGACTGACGCTTCTGTATGCACTCAAGTTCGAGACGCATTCCAACAATGACATTGTCGGACTCACGCGGAAGTTAAAGGCCCGAGGCCTTTCAGAAGACGACGTTCATTTGGTCAAAGCGATTCTCCGGTTTGGCGGTGTCAAGAAACGGAAGTCGGATCTCTTTGGGTCGGATCCTATTGCTGTCACAAAGAGATTCATGAAAGGATTGCAAGGAGTTGAAAACATTTACACTCAACATACTCCTTGGCTCAAGAACGTCCTTGAAGACACGCTGAAAGGGAAGCTTAAAGAGGCCCAATTTCCTTATTTCACGAGAACCGTTGGGGATGCACCCTTGTCCACTGACATTAATTACAAACCCTCGGAGGTGATTGTCTTCATTCTCGGAGGGATCACGTACAGCGAGTCTCTAGTCGTGCACAACATTAATCGTCAGGAAAACCGTGCCGCGGTGATCCTAGCTGGAACTCATATGCACAACATGGGTTCATTTTTGGATGAACTCAGAGCGTCCGTTAGGAAACTCCAAGATCGTCCCATCTAACTACCAAATTGCAAAAGCCAAACCCCACCAAAACACATTGTACAGAAAAATTAACGACAACATTTAATAGTTTAGGTGCGTCCGGTGAACGGCTCCACATTTATGTTGAACTGCGCCTCTCTTGCTGCTTCACATTTTTATTTTGCTTTTTGCATGGTTTTTTGCAATTTTAAATTATGACTCAGGTGCTAAACATGTTGAACTTCATTTCTTTGAATTTTTACAGAAATTCGATTGAGCCATGTTTAGCGGGTTCATCCAAGCATTCCGAGAAATCGGTGGCCCTGCCGTGGAGGACGGAAAAGTCATTGAGAATCCTGAAACGCGTGGTACTGAGAAGCCCGTCGTGTTTGATGAGGACGGAGAACTTACAGAGGAAGGATTCGTCTCTATTGGTCAAAGTTCGTTTATTTATTCAGCTCAAAAGTATGCACTGCAAGGGTCAGTCCCTTCCAATTTTCCAGCTCTCTACCCTCCAGTACCTTCACAACCACCATCCTCCTCCTCCACTTCCAGGACTACCAACTCCAGTAGTTTTGGATACCCTCAACCCTACCAGCATCATCAAAGTAATAACCATGGTCAGGAATCAGAGATGATTCGTGGACTTCCTTTTGTCCTGCATCCCACGCTCCGACAGCAGGTCAGTAATCGAGATTCCAAGCGGCTCTACTCATTCCTACAACCTAAGGGCCAAGGGGACTTGAAAGCCTTTTCTTATGATTTTGATTTTGAACGTCGTGTACTCCGAGATGTCAATCAGCAGTTTCGTGATAGGAGGCAGCAACAGCATTGGGAGTGACATGCTAGGAAGCGAACTTAATCGTACTTGTATTCATGCTGAGTCTCTCATGGGGTGGTTAACTGTTAATCACTGATTATTCGTAAGTTTTCATTGTCGTTATTTTATGTTCTAATGTTACGGTTGGTGGCACAAGTTTAGTAAAGATTAATTGAACCCACTATTTATCCCCGTAAGATTTGACAAGCTTATTCCACAAGGACAATTTTATTATGATTGATGGGTTTTGCGCATTTCACACCATTTTTCCAGCAGCGATGTGAACATGGATGTATAAGATTTATATGTACATTTAAAATTAGTTAAAATGCACATTGCGGTCAATCGCGTCCCTTAAGATAATTCATGGTTTACTTTCATGATGAAACTAACGTCTACGATTTGCACAGTTTGCAATTCACAATGTTTACATATCGAATAAGGCACGTCGAACGCCACTCCTACTCCTCTCTTCTATAACTTCCGACTAAGATTCCATAGTTTTCGAATAACTAACGAGCAAAGTATCCTCCATCAATCTGTAGACATTGCGAAATTAGTAATTAGCAAGAATTAGCTAATTAGCAAAAATCAAAAACTTTTACCATGACACTTTCTCCAGTAATCATCTTACTCTTGTCACTCATGAGAAACATCTGGAATGGTCAGAACCCAATTACTCATTTTAGTATAAGGTTAGCAAAACGGCAAAGACAAAGTGACAATTGTTTGTAAATGCCATCCTACTCACAATTGCGTTGAGAACGTCATCTATCTCTGCAAATCGTCCCAGCGGGGTTAGTGTCTGGAGAGTCTCCGCAGAGGCCTTGGACGCTTCATCTCCAACCCAAAAGTCTTTCCGAAAGTCATTGGTGATGATCGTCGGGTTGACGCTACCGAATCAAGAAATTTTGTATTTGAATTTTAATAACCACAATAATTTATTAGAAAGTGGCCTGGAATTGGGAATGACCTGTTAACCCTTATCCCGTATTGTCCCAATGCCACCGCCATACACCGCGTTATCATATCTGTACATATAAAATGGGAATCCATGAATACTCTGGGGTTGGATCAGAAGCGTCGAGCTTACCCTGCGCAGCCTTGCTGGCGCAATAACCAAAGAGTCCACTTCCGGCTGTCGGAACTTTGGCAGCGAGACTGGACATGTTTACAATGACTCCTCCCTTTCCAGCATCAATCATGTTCTTGGCAATAATCTTGGAGACGCAGACAACTGCCTTCACGTTGCTACATGATCATAATGAGGGCATAGTTTAGTAACTGAAGGTCAAATTCAAGAAAATTTATAGAGAAACTTACATGTCAAAAAGCCTAAAATAATTAATTAAAGGTGTATAAAACTTGCACACTAAAAGATTACTCTGTTCGAACGGGTTCATACTTGTCTAATGACTCCGACTTCATTTCCAAGAAACCTTCGCGTACAATCTCCTCTGCATTGTTGACCTAAAACAAAGTTTCAAGGTTTCACGGCAATTGGATCCAAATATAAGTGTTTTGTGCCATGAATCTTACGAGACAATCCACGGGTTCATCAATAACCTCCCTGAGGGCATCCTCCGTATCTTTCCAGTTTCGAAAGTTGGCAGCGATTATGGTGACGGTTGGGCATTCCTTCTTCAGAGATTTCAAGTGTTCCTCAAACCTCGACACAGCATAGCAAATTGCTCCTTGGGAGCTCAAGATTTTACAGAGCTCTCGGCCCACACCTGAAATATGTTACCAAAATCCAATTGCTGCTGTGCTGTGTGCTGGGAATGGGATCACGTGTAATGGGAAAGGTCAATTTCTTTTGCTCACCCTGACGAGCTCCGGTGATCACAACACCTAAAGATTTAGTGATTATAAAATGAATTAGAATTCAAATTATTATTTTAATTTTCTGGAATTTAAAACCAACAACAACGTACGCTTCCCCTTGAACTGGGTATCATCTGACATGATACCACCGATTGAGAACTTCCGACTTCCTCTTCGACCGTCTGAATTGATACCGAGAGAATCCAGCGCAGGGTCGTACAACCAAGTTGACCAAGCTAAGAGAGGGACGCTGGAGAGAATGACTTGGCAGATGGAAATTTCAGGACTAGATAAAGGATTCTGGGATTCAATTGAGCAATACATGGGAAATCTATCGGGCATTTGGATTACGGAACCGCATTCGGATTAGGGAACCACTCAATCAGTGCTTGACATACGTGTGGAAACTATGTCGGTGGAAGAGAAACCATTTTGGCCTCTCACTCCCCTTGGAATGCTATACGGAAAGAAAGTATTATGGGTCATGTGCGTGACCTGATTTCTGACTCAAACGTAACCCCTTCCGAACGCAGTTTGCGTCAGCATCATTTCCAGTGCTCTTTTCCATTGATTTCGACATCCATCATGTCAGTTTTCAATCAAACCCGGCCACTTTTTGTGATTCAGGTAAAAGGGGTGGCATTTTTTCGGTCCACCTTTTTTAGAGAAATTGGTCGCCAAAGTTCGACATTTGCACTTTTTATACCTAACCTGAAGATATACAGAATGAATATGATGCAACTGTATAACTTTGGCGGCCAATTTCTCTGAAAAGACGGACTGAATAATATTTCCTCCAGGTAAATTAATTAATTGAGATGAGAGGATGTCGCTGTAAGATTGCTTCATGAGCTAATAAAAGTGAAAGCAAATTGAATATTTTTGCAATTGCTGATTTGATTTATTACTATGTTTATACTGATGGGTTCACATGATACGTTACTAAACTAAATTATGCCAGTCCTACTAACAATTTAAGCATTGCACGTCACCCATCATATGACACGGTCGTCCTTTTTTAACGAGCGCTGTAACCTCCATCGACCCTCAATTGTGTTCCAGTGACCATGTTTGCCTTGTCGCTAAGCAAAAAAACAACGGCTTGAATGACGTCTTCCATTACGGCGAAACGCTTGAGCGGCGTAAGGCCCGACAGTATTTCAGCCTGCGCCTTGCTCTCGTCTGTAGCAACCCAGAAATCTTTGCGGAAGTCATTCGTGACAATCGTAGGGTTAACACTGCAAGGAAGCATTTTGTTATTGAGAGCTGCGGATGTGACCTGAGGAGTGACTGCTGTTTGAGAAAATGTTTTATTTACCTATTGACCCTGATGTTATATTGACCCAATTCAACCGCCATGCAACGGGTAATCTAAAAATAAAATCAGCGTCATTAGAAGCGTCTTCCGATGTTAATTCAAAGTTTCTTACCATATCTGCCGCTGCCTTGGATGCGCCTGAAATAGTCAATCTTTAATTTATTTCATGGTGATTGCCATTTAATTCTAAATTGAGTTTTACAGTATGCAAAGAGTCCTGTGGCCAATGAAGGGCAGACAGCAGCCAACGACGAAATGTTGACAATCGACCCACCCTTTCCCTCTTTGATCATTTTGTCAGCAATGACCTTGCTTACAGCCAAAAGTCCCTTCACGTTGATATCCAAAGTTCTGTTTAAATGGATTCAAAACTTGACATTGGGTGAACCTTTCGATTGATTTAATCAAAAATTTTTTTACCTGTCCATGGTAAGCGCTGTTGAGTTTAGAAACTCCTCCCTCGCAATTTCCTCAGCATTATTGACCAGGAAATCAACTGTGAAAACACATGAAATTTTACCGACTATTAATTCTCGGCTCATTTTCCATTTTTCCGAATGCGTTTTTTCTGTTAGCTTTTAGTATAATTATTTTGTGATGGTTTTACCAGATCCATCAATGGCTTCATTCAGGGCGTCTGCCGTGTCCTTCCAACTTTTCAAGTTGCAGGCGATGGTTTTGATCCCTGGGTAGCGTTCCTTGAGACTTTTCAAATGTTCACTGAATCTTGAAACGGCGTAGCAAGTAGCGCCTTCCGCATGGAACAATTTCACCAATTCTCGACCAAGCCCTGCATAGAAACACACGGAAGATGTAAATTTAGATGGGGCAGTATGAGCATTCAAAAGTTTCTCAAAAATCGCTGAAGGGTCAAACCTTGCCGAGCCCCAGTGACGACGATTGTTTTGTTCTTGAAATATCCTGAGTATGCTGCCAAAATGTGAGACTTGACTGGACTTGCTTCCACGACGTTTGTTTCAATGGTGATTTCATTTGTTCCACCCATGGCGCCTGCTGCTTTTCTGTCGTTCTCCCGTGTCTTCTCCTTGATAAAACTGAGGAAGCGAATGGTAACCTGCCATCCGCCGGTTCCATTTTTATATGATTCGATGACGTGGGTTCCGAGCCCACTATGGGATCAGGTTGCCGGATGCACGCAAGGAAATTGGACGAGCGCGACAAACCTTCGTGATTGCCCTGATCATCCCCTTGGGATAAACCTTCCTAAAGCACGACCCCCCACTATTATGCAATCCAGTGCTCAAAATAATCCTGAATTTCATTTCCTAAATTCGTTCACACCCCCTCACGCCTCTTCTGAGGAAAAAGGGTAAATCACAAGACCCGCAACAAAAAGAAAGGTCAAAAGTTGTAAAATTACCAGCCCACGCTTTTAATGTGCTGAATATTTAGGATGGACGATTGACCGCTTAAAAATGACTTAGCAGTTGTGTTATATGTAAATAAAGTATTTTAAACTCCACAGTTCGAAGGTCATGGTTTTAGTCCTGAGAAATTCGATTGGAAAACTGGGGCACTTCTACATCCTGAACAAAGACAGGCAGGGTGTCGAGAGGTGCCGGGTACTTCTGAAGCCAAAGTGGACCTAAATACGTCTGCCCATCGAAAGCTGTCCAAGTTCCATTGGGCAAATAGATATCCCGTGTCACCGCCCCTTCGTGGAGAACGGGAGCCACCAACAGTCTATCTCCCACCAAGTATTCTATTTTTTAAATCCCATGATTAATCAAATCCTCAAACTTGTTTCGCAACGCTAAAGTTTTACCCGAGTCAATTTGGAGGGCGGCAGGGTCATCCGGAGCCAACCACCAGACTGGACGGATGATTGGACTCCCGTCAAGAACTGCTTGTTGCGCAGCATTCTCAATGACGTCGGCGCACATTTTGCGTAGCTCCAGAACATCAAGTGCGATTTCCACCACCTTCAATAAAATCAACAAAGTGCAGTTAGCTAAAGTTACAATTGTATTGGAACGGAATCATTGAATTGGGTGGGCACTGACCTCCGGGTCATCATAGTCCCAAGGTGCCAATGAGAATTGGAAGGCTGGTAGAACGGCGTTGACCTGCATCCATCGAATATATAATTCCTTCGAGGGTTTGGCCTCATTGTAATAGTTGCCCCCAATCATGTCCGGAATAACAAAGGGGTAGCCAACGATTGAAAATTGAAGAACCGCTGGAATAACTGACCGAAGACCATTTTCGTGGCCCCAATGGGACTGGCGGTCCAAAATGCGACTAAAGATTGACAATCGCTGCAAAAGAAAAAAGCGATGGCTTATAAAAATTTGATTTTCAGCAGGCAATAAATTTCGGCGACATTGTAACCTGGTTTTTCCATCCACTCCTAACTTCAACTAATCCTCCGAACGAGGCCACCGCCTCCACATATTTTGTCGTGTAAAGATTTGGGAACGTTTCCGGGTCTCCATTTTGAAATTTAGGTGAAACTGGAAGGTAACTTGTTTCTCCAGCGTCAAATTTAAAGGAATCAATTCCATAGTTTTCTTGGAGTGTGATAAGCCTCCCTTTCCACCAGGCTACAGCTTTCGCATTCGTAAAATCAATTATCCCTGTATTATTTCCTTGCCACCATTTTGTAAGACCTGCGTTTCCTTTTCGTCCTTTCACCAAGTACCCTTGGTCCAAAGCAAAACGGAAGGTGGGACATTCTGAAATTACAGAATCAACGATGTATTTTAAACGATAAGTTCTGTTTTCAATCAAGCGCGATTTTGCGAACTTGCCAATATTGATAAATGGATGAGTCCAAATCGTCACGCCGAATCCCAACGATTTCAATACCTTCACCATTCCTGGGTTATGAAAAAGTTTCAGCGCTCAGTTTTAATGTTTTCCAAATCTTTTATTTTATGGGATGCAACTTTACCCTTTGGATCCGGAAATTTTTGGGGGTTAAAAATGGCTTCCCCGTAGCAAGTCTCCCAGTCGTCATCAATTTCAATGTGGGAATTGGACCGGAATCCTTCGCTCAAAATCCGCTTAGCAAACTCAATGACGACGCTCTGATTTACTTCTGTTTTGAACTGAACCCATGTGCTCCAAAACGGAAGGGTCAGCATCCCCAAGTTTGGAACTCCGACTGGTTTCGAAATCACGCCGGCAGCCAATGAACTCTTATGGATGTCCCTGATATTTTCCCCAACGCAAATGTCATAGGCCAGGTGGAGCTCTTCATGGGGCTCATAGGGACTCTCGTACTTTGCCACGAAACAAACTCGACTCGCATTCGTATCCCAACCTGTAAATTATAGTCAACCGAGCCTGCGTTAAAAACAGTTAAATAGAAACCGTTAAAAATGTATGCCTTATTACTCTTACTCATAAAAAGTGGGACATCATCGTGTACTCGGATGGAAATTTTGGAAGAAATTAACCAGTAACTTTCTATGAGACTCCCGTAAGGAGCTCCACTAAAGGAGTCTCCAGTTACAAACGGAGCTTCGGCTCGTGACACATTTTCAATTGGCCATCCCTGGATATACGTTTCACCACCGCCATACCTAAAAAGTTAAATGAAATGAGTGATGGTAACCGATACCCAGAAAGGAGAGGGAAGGCGCTTACCAGTGATGACCTTCAACGAGGTCAAAACAGTCTTCAAGCCTCCGGGCATAAATTGTCGTCCATCGAAAACGGGAGCAACCGTCGACAGTGTCGTTGACTTCCAGCTTGGCAAAATCCTTATAGCGATAGCATTCGGAGAAATCCGTTTGTGAACAAAGAGAGGCTTGGCCAACAGCGTTCGGGAATGAAGTACCCAACAATCCCGTCAGCGACACGCTCCCTTTAAAAGATCAATGAAGAAGGACTGCCCAGGAAAAATTAATCAGAATTGGGAATTGGCAGGCAAAAATCCATAGCCCCAGTACATACCGTTGGCTTTCATGGACAGTTGTATTGCATTGTCATCAGACCTCAGGGAAAGTCTGCGCCATTTCTCCGTCACCAGAGGGTCAGTTGCGTCTATTGGACTCACCGGTAGCAGCACTGAAACGCTCAGGAGCACCGTGAAGTAAGGTGCCATCATGTGGCGTCGTTTGCGTTAAACTGCCGATTACGACGATAAAAATTCTAGAAATACAAAGAGTTTTGTAGCGTCCGTTTTTGTTTGAGCTCTGCTCTACAGTTATCTTTTGATTTCATTGCAGCTTCCTCTCCAGAAATAGGCTGAGAAATTCATTTAGTACGCGACATGATTTGTATTTGTATTTATGGACAATGGAATTGGAGATTATAAAGAATCCCAATTGTTTACCCCCTCCACCCTCCAACCCTCTTGTATGCTCGTCTGCTGTTTACCGTTGAATGTTGACAAGAACAAGACTTTACTCACGGTCATCAGCTTCGAGCCGGTGAAACCAAAAGACCAATCAAATGCAAGGAAGAATGAAGACTATTTTGGCGTATATTCACACTTTTCAAGAAGCTGACACTGAAGACTTGCCGAGCGAAGCTCAAAGGTCACAAGTAACGTTCTTGTGATATTTAGTTCAAAGTCGCAGACGTTGCAAAGTATGATGTCTTACAAGATTCTTGTGAGTCTAGCCAGACTAAAACCGAAAATGACTATGCATAATTGGTGTTCTGGTTAGGACAAGTCGATAATCCGCAGGTGCAAGTCATAAAAGTCAACTGCAGAGTCACACACTCTGCTGTTTCCTCAGAAACATTTTATTTTAGGTAATATAGCGAAGTTTGATTTATAGATTTTAGTTTACTTGCTAATTGATGTAATTTCTAAAATGATCCCCTTTCCATTTTCTTCATCGTCCCAGGAGTGCAGAATTATGATGCTTCGGTTGGTAAGATTATCTAGTACAAAGAAGCATTGTGTTAATTAGTGGTTGTTTAATTATAAAAGCTTGATTTAACTCCACTTGCCAAGTTTGGCCCTAAAGACTCCAATAGTTTTTTCATTTCTAATAGTACAGCAAAGGAGGCAGGATCTTCCGTCGCCGGGGTCATGAGTATCAAAGAATACGTTGATAAGGTCGATTAATGGCTGAACCAAGTCCACATCAAAAATAATATCTGGAATTAAAAAAAAAACAAATTTAACTTATTAAGAGGCAAGACTTTTTTTAAACTACTTTTGTAAAGTTTACCAGCTCCTATCAGAACACCCTTTCCGAATAGTGAGTATTTTGTAACGAGATTTTGGAATTTGTCAATGTCTGATAACCAATTAATGGTTTCATATGCGACTTTGAAGGATTCTACTGGAGATAAATTGGTTGCGAAATTCCGTTGGCAGTTCTCCAAAGCCCGCTCACTACCATCAGTGACAACAAATTTTGCAAGGTTTGGAAAAGATTTTATAGCAGCAATTCCTAGTAAGCCCGTTCCAGCTCCTAGTTCCAGGATCCAGGAAGCTTGATCAAGGTGTTCTCCCGTAAGCATCCACTTGACGAACTCAGTCGAAGCCTAGAGAACGTCATTCGCTGATTAACAGAACTTAATTAACTCTTCTTCAATAATAGAATTCCACTTACCGTCCACGTCATGAGCCCCGTAGTTCCATCAGAAACAAACGCGTTTTCATTCTCAAAGATTTTGATTTGTGTAGTGTGTTGTTTGGGTTCAAAATTGTAAAGCCGGAAGAAAGGTTCTGGAGGACGCCGAGAAAGTTTCTCTAATTCTTCATACCAGAGGTCAAGTCCAGGAGTTTCGTCATCATCATCCAGGCCTTGTTGATTTAATTGTTTTTCAGCCCATTTTTCAACCTATGAAAACTAAGATTTTAACTAAGATGTAATTACAACACAAAACAAACCGAATGTTAATGGTTTGTTTTGTTTACCTGACTTATAACGTATTTGGTAAAAGTTGTCATGTATTGCACCGGCATTTCCATTCCATCCTGTCCGATTGTAGCTTCGAATATTCTCACCAGTAGTCCCTCATTCGCACCCAACTGGTCTAAAAGTACTGCCAAGTGCCCAATTTGTACAGCCGGCTTTCCTTGAAAGTACTGGTGGGAAACTTTGGAAAGTTGATCCATATTTTTGCAAATGGTTGTCAATTTCTAGACAAACTTCGTTAAAGAGCACGCGAAATTCTTGTCGATAAAAATGAAATACCGCCACTCAGACATGAAAGGGGCCAAAAGTGGGACAAGGCTTCTTCGCGGATTTTGCTCAAGAACGACGAGATGAAAGGAAACCAGATGATCATCTCATCGCATTTTTGGACTTGGAAAGAAAGTCTTCCGAAAAGTGTGTCATCTCCAGGAAATGTTTATTGAATCCCTGTGCAAACACAGTGCAAATATACAAGTAGTCATAAAATTATCGATGGATTTGTTGTGATTTCAATTACTGAGAGGAGAGACGCTGCGTCATCCAGTTGGGTCTTGACAGGAGGAAGCGATTGATTCATCGTGCATCCGTTTCTGCATTTAGTAAAATGTCCCAAAATTGTAAAGTTTTTACCAGTGAAAGCTATAGTTGGAAAATACTGCAGAATTTCTACGATTTATGGCAGGCAGAATGTTTCTGTGATTTGGAAATCACTTGTGATGATGGAACGACGTTCAATGTAAGGATCTCCGGATTATAATTGTCAGTTGCCATTTTAATTCATTGTGCTGTAGGTTTTCTGTTTGGATTCTTTGTAGGTTCATCGAACTGTGCTTGCTTCCAGCAGCAATTACTTCCGGGCAATGTTTCTAGCTGGAATGAAGGAGGCTCGGACCGAGAAGTTGGAGCTCAAGAATATTTCGTCAAGTGTCTTCTCTTCACTGCTTCATTTTATTTACACTGGACAAGTATTTCTAACGCAGCATACGGTCCAGGAAATACTAGTGGCAGCTGATATGTTGGGACTTCCAGAAGTAATTGTCTCTTGTACCGACTTTCTCAAATCGGAACTTCATCCTTCGAATGCGATCGGGATTTACAGGTAACCAAACTGTAGTAGCTCAATCCTCCGACCGCACTGGCACTGGCACACTACTGCTACACTAACATGCTACATCTTGTCACTTTTTTAGATTTGCAGAAACACATTCCTGTGAAAGCCTCAAGTTGCATTCTCAAGCTCATATTTATCGAAATTTTCCTCAAGTTGTCGAAGAAGAAGAATTTCTGGATACGCCAAAAGACATTTTGATTCATTTCCTGGAGAGTGAGAAACTCAAAGTAGATTCGGAATATCAAGTAAGAAATTTTCTAGTAGCAGTAGCAGCTAAAGATCTACAGGTTAATCAGTCGAGCAGATACCTAATCAATTTCAATTAATTGCTCCAGGTTCTAAAGGCAGCTCTAACTTGGTTGAATTTCGCAATTGCCACTCGGAAACCTTACGTCTTTGAAATACTGAAAATGATACGCCTTGCCCTCATTCCTTCGAGACTCCTCGAGAATTGTATCGAACAAATAGAAGATGCATCAGTAAAGATTGCACTCAAGAGTTTACAGAAGGACTTGCTGTCCAGGAGGGGGTCCCTTGTTAGTCTTATTACTCAGCCACGAAAAAGGTAAGAAGAGCACCAACACGTGACGATTATCAACATTCCTAAATTTTGATACACCTTTTGTCTTTTGAACCAGTGCCAAAAAGTACATTTACGTCATTGGAGGTTCAAGGAGGCAGCTAGGAACGGGATGGAAGCAGCTTTCAGAGTCAACCCTCAACACTGTCGAATGTTTTGACACATTTCAGTAAGATTGTCAATCAAAGTTAAGTCGACCGGAAGTCAATTACTTCAGGTCACTTGTTTTTAACAGAAAAAACTGGACGAGCGTGGAGCCAATGAACATAGGCCGAATCACCCCTGGTGTAGCTACGTTGGGTTAGTAAACTTTGGGTCAACAAACCAAACAAGTCTTTCTAATCTAAGTTTTTGATTTATAGAAGGACTAATTTATGTCATCGGAGGAGAGCAGGAATCAAAGATACTTGCGAATGGGGAGGTAGGTTTGCGTTAATCATTAAGAGAATTAGATAGATGGAAGTCTAATTTTAATTGATTAACCCTTATACAGGTCTACAGTCCGCAAGAAGATACTTGGACCCCAATTGAGCCCATGATAATCCCTCGCTGTGCATTTGGACTCACGACCTGGGAGAATGAACTTACGAATGAGTCCTTTCTTTATGCCTTTGGTGGATGGGTAGGAGAAGGAATGGGAGGGAGCATTGAGAGGTATGATCCATACCGAAATGAATGGACCATGATGGGTGACATGGAGGAGCCGCGGTTTGGAATGGGTTGCTTTGCCTACAACGGTCTCATCTATCTCCTGGGCGGCTGTACACTGTCGGATCGCCATGTCCGAGATCTCTCCTCCTACTGCCCCCTTACGGGGGAATGGACAAAGTTGGCACCCATGAAGTCACCAAGGGGTCAAATTGGGTTTGCAGTCCTCAATTCCCATTTGTATGTCATGGGTGGGAGTAGTAAGCATCTGGGGGTCCTTCGATCCGTTGAACGATACTCGTTTGAAAAGAATGAATGGGCGGACGTCTGTCCATTGAACGTTGGAAGAGCCAATCCAGCCGTCCAGGCTGTCAATGGGAAAGTATTTTGCATAGGAGGGGATCAGGCGCATGAGAGCAATTTCTTCAGGGCCCAGGTAAGTACATATTACAAAATATTCTTACTCTTTCTTTATTACCTTTCCATTCTTTGTAGGACATGACCTTAATTCTGCTTTTTCTTGAATTGACACATAGGTCACTCTTTGCACGGTGGAAGTATACGATCCCTTAATTGACAGTTGGGAAGAAGTCTATCATCTTCCGGAATCAAGATCCGAGGCGGGCATTACCGTGGTCTAAATGTCAACCGTTGTTATGGCTATAAGTTAACCAATCCGCTTAATTTGAATGCAGCTAGTCAAACTCATAGCTTTACAATTAATGCTAGTTTAGAATTAAGTAGTTTAGAATTAAATTGCCTTGATGCAACTGCCACTGGTATTCAAGTGTTAATTTATGAATCTGAAATTGGGTAGCTTGTAAGTTAAGTTTATCAATGCAATAATTAAGTAAAAAGCAACTCCTTGTTTATCGCCATCTTGAAAAAATTTACGTTTTTGTTAAATGAACTCGACGCTAAAATATATGAAAACTACTACCTGCTTGAGTCCTAATTGAATCATTTTTGACAGGGATAAAATATACAAAGTTCGCTTGCTAAGAATTCTTCAGCAATTCAGTATTGTGCCAAAAATTCCCAATTGCATCTAAAGAGTTTGCCAATTTCTAAGAACGCGCAAGCGCAACCCGGGAATTTCCAAACATTGACAAGTGAGAAAATTATCGCCAATAAATAAATCAAATTGTTTCCGCTGCTACGCTGCTGCAAGCTGATTAAGTTTTTAATTGATTTGGGAGTACAGTATACAGTTGGCCACTAATTAGGAAAAGACGTGTCACACCAAGGTCGAAAGGAGTAGTTCCAATTCCGGGCATTAAACATGGTGCTGCTAGAACATGAATTGGTAATTCTTGACTTTACCTTTCTCAGTCTCACAGTCACAGCTGTTATTTTAACACGAAAATTGATTCTTATTATTTCTTTATACATCTTGGTTTTGTTTATCTTTAGTTTCTTTTGGAACTGACCAGGCTATTCCAGAAATCCAAAACCACGGGCACTGGCAGCGTGTCAATGACGATGAAGAAGTGTAAGTATATCATAACTTGATCCCCGGAGAAATTCGCTACGCGTTTTCTAAACGCTGCTTGCTGCTGTCTCAAGTACGATGATCAATTACCTGATCTACTTTCCTTACACCCCTAGATAATGGTACCACCAAGCCGGTACCGAAGTTCAATCCTAGGAAACCGGGCAAGAAATCAAAGGCCAAAGAAAAGGAGCGTGAGGCCAAGGCTAAAGCGGCACCACAACATGGCAGCCATGCTGCAACAACTGCTGCTGATCCATCCTGCCTCATCAGAGCCAAATTACATACAAAAAAAATTTCCACCCTGGTGAGTCCCTAAAATAATTCTGTTAATCCGGCATGGCAAGTTGAAGAGTGTAGTAGTAGCAGTGATTATTTATAATTTACGACGGAAGGACGATGATCTTTTTAGTTGGCTTGGCGGTTCATTAAATTTAGTTCATTGTGTCGCTTATGGCAATTTTCAGCCTCTGAAAGACGAATGCGCCATGCGATTATTAGATTGCGATTTTCAAAAATTTGAAATTGCAATGGTAATAGGCCATAAGAGCGTTTAGAAATTTTGAACCGACAACTAAACAGATTTGCACACTAATTAGTTACCGTTTCTCTGATATCTTTTCAGGTTCACCCGAAAGACGTAACACGATTTCAGATAGCATTTTTCAGTCTGCTCAAAGGTAATATGGATGGACTGAAGAAATTGAAGAAATCCAAGGCAAAGGCAACAAAGGCCAGTTAAGTTATAGACCTAAATCCTGTCAACCCCCGTAATGCTAAGTTCCGAACGAAATTCCCTCAAACCCCCACCCACCGAGGGTTCTTGTGTAAACACCATACGGAATCAGCACTTGAGCTGAAATACGTCTGGGTTCCTTAGCTCCATCATTTTTCGTCAGTTTTTCTCAATTAACTCGCTAATTAAGCAGATTCTGGCAAAATGTGAAATGACGAAGGTGTCTAAATTTGTTTAATTAAAAAATTAAAATATTTTATTGATTATTGCAGCTCACTTTTAAAGACAGATTTTAGCACCAAGTTGGCAAAGTCCATTGACTGATCATCCAAAAGGACAATGTCAAAAGCATCCAAAAATGACTCCAGTCGCTCTTCAGTCTAAATGCATACACGGTGCAATAATCGCCATAAATTGATGTTGGTAAATCCGGTCAACTTACATTCATATTCAGAAATCCAATTTTAAGGATCGCTTCTTGATTTGGCATTCCATCGGCCATGTGACTGTCCCCTGCTAAATCTCCAAGTAGTATACAATTCCGACGCTTGAACTCATTAGCTGAGATGGTATCCCTATCAAGAACCGACATGTCCTTGTTACGCATGTGGATGATTGGATCTTTCAACCCTATCAGTGCACCAGCGTTGTTAAATTCCATCCAATTGGAAACGATTTTCATGTTTGGAAGAAGAGCATTTTGTTTCTGGAGGATTCCTTGTAGGACGTCCCCAATTCCAGCAGAAAAGATTAAAACAGGGACGTCTGACCGGCTCAAGATTTGCAGGAATTCAAGGGCATTGTCCCTAAACGGAAAATATTTTTATAATTAAATCGACTCTCACAGTTGCATTTTTGATTCCTTTACCTCAAAATTGCATTTGCTTCTGATATGATCGTCTGTAGGATGGGTCTAGTAAGTTCCCCATACTCTACCAAGCACGAATGAACCCCTTCATACCAGTCTATCAAATGGGGTATCTTCTCCGCCACGGTCATCTCATTAGACATTTCTATCGGGTGATATTTATTGTACAACTCCGAACTCCGGGATTTGAATGCTTCTGGAAGGCGTGGACTCCGATCCAATACGCCTTCAAAGAAACAAATTTAACGCAAGGTTAAAACAAACTAGGCAAAGCGAGCAAGTCCACTAAGTGGGCAATTCAAAATCTAAAGTTACCATGCGTGGAGTCACACAATTTTCCGCTGAGGTGATGACGCGTTAATGTAAAATCAAAGTCCGTTATTACCTGCCAATAAATATTGAATAATAAATAATCGCTGCTTTGATTATAACCGCACTGTCAAACTGCTAGTGCTAGCCGTCGTTAAAATACTTACCTGGAGAGAGGTGTGGCTTCCTTTCCCAATTTCATGTAGCAGTTTTTCTACATTCTGTCTATCTCTGTACTGGATTGTTCCATTGCGTTGTGGATTCTGATGATGAAATACGTCGAGAATCTGAAAACAATATTGAAAGTGTCAGTACGAGGTTCTGCAGTAATATTACATTGTGGTCCGGTCAATTCGGAATCGGTTGAAAACGATCAATATTTCTTTATTACGAATACGAACCTGCTGGAATATGGATGTTGACGCTCCCCCATGACTGTGAATGAGGTTACTTTGATATAGGATTGATCTGAGGTGCACCATGTTGGGAGGATTGGGAGTGGATGATCAAGATCATAAATGTGCTTATGCGCTATGCAGTTAATTGGTTGATTAACTTCATTTAAAGTAAACTAAACTACTAAATGTAAAAATTATCCAGCAGCTGATTCCCACGCTCGAGTTTTAAGAAATAGATGAAGGTTATTGTAAAAAGCACCGCAATGGATCTAAGCTTAGTCGTCATCGCTTTTAAAGCGTATTCAAGGAGACCATCATGAACATGCCAACATGTCGCCTAGCCTAACCTAACCTAAACGAGGAGAGACGCCAACTTTGAATTTTCCCATCACCGTATTACGATTTCCGTGTAGCCCACAGAGAAAAATGGCGTGAATCGCTCCATTTTTCAAAATTCGGAAATCTCTGTTCATAACGCCAAAAAAAGGGGGAGCAAATTTGTTTTTATTAGAGTAGCATTAACTGTAAACTCATTTGGAAATTAAGAATCAATTTACAAAACTATAACTTAAAAACTAAATTCAACTTATTAAAACCACTAAAAATGTAAATATGCCTGCCTGCCTGCCTGACTGACTACTCCCACAAAGAACTCCTCCAAATCACAATTGGGGGCCGATACCCCGTTGTGATTTAACCTTCACTAGCAGTAAGCTCCACCTTCACCCAATTGTGGTCCTGTGAATCTCTACGAATAGAAATCTCAAAATTAAAAATCTCTGCAAAATAAAAATTTCTAAGGTTATTTTTTTTTAAGTAACTCGTAAAAGGACAGATTACTCTGTTATTGTATTGTGTATCTCGCTACTGCCAATATATCCAACTGCTTATGGCGTATACCGCTCACTACGATGTTGTGGGTTGAATGCCAATTGATTTCAATTATTATTTTTTTCATTTAATATGAATTTAAATTTTCAAAAAGTTCTTCCAAAAACGGTTAAGCAATTATCTTTTTTTTCTTTTTTTTTAATGTTTCATTTTTAAAATAAATAAATCGTACCAACTAGTTTCAAAAGTGGTTCCAAATTCCCAAACAAACCACTTATTTTTTGGCTAATGACAATGAGCCTTGATTTAATTACCCGAAACGAACTCATTGAGTAGGCAAAATCTTTATTTACTATTGTTGTGTACGAAATGACGCAAGCAAATAAGAATAACAGCGGAAATCTAAACGTAAACTAAAACATTGTTTTGAATTTAGGAACTTATTTGCTAAATTTGGCGGTGAATTTGGTAATGATGATTATGTTTACATTTAAGTCAATTAAATTATGACACAATGCAGATTATTCTCATTTGTAGGGATTTTTAATTTGAAGAGATTATTTTGTAGAGATTTAAGAGTAGGGATTTTTATTTTCGGGATTATGGCGTGCAACCGTTTTGATTAGTCCAGCAGGTATCCGAATAATATATTTGGGGTACAGATTTACAGATTTCAGGGCATTAGAATAAATGTAACTAACTAGTCAAACTAATTGCCCCTCCGGGTATACTGATTTGATGGGATCCTATTTGAAAATGGAATCATCTTCAGTTCTTCGGTTCATGCCCTAATAAGCCTTCCGTTGGCGACTCCCGAAAAACCCAGAAAATGTCGGCAACTGTGACTCCAAATCGGGCCCACGATTCCATCCTGGGTTATGCACTCATTAGCACACTTCACCAATGCTTCACCCTAGAGTCAATTAATTAAAATTAAATTCAAGCTATCAACATCCCTATAATTATAATTAAACACCAGAATTCCCCTTCTCACAGTAATACTTGGTAACTGTTCCGCTTCTTCTTAATTTACACTTTGTAAAATTTAAACTGAAACTTTCTCCACTTTCACCAGGAATATGGACGCATGGCAGCTTTGTCAGACTCCCACTCATGGAATAAATTGCCAATTAAAATCCGTTACTTTCATTAACCGGATCACTTGAAACATGTTAACCATTGTTCATGAATCTAGAAAAAGCATCGCAAAAACTCTGATTATTCACCGACGCCAACTTTTAAGTTGCGAAGAAAGTTTTTCCGAGAAACTAAAAAAAACAACCTTCCCCATTTCCATTCCATTCGTATTTTTAGAAATTGAATATAATGGGAACGGCCTTACTTTAAAGCAAGAGTCGCAGTTGAAAATGCAAAGGTCAACTGGGTCAAAGTCCTGACTTGATTGAGGGGGTCGACACTCTGCGCTCCAAAATCCCATTAATAGGACCAGGACCAAAAAAGGTGAAGTGATCAAGAGACTGCCGGAACTTCTTCCTGAAATTTCATTGTGTAAAACGTCAATTTTTTCCCAAAAACGAGAAAATTATTTGTAAGAAACTTACTGTGCATTTTCTGTTTAATTGCTCGAGTTGGGTTGAAAATTGAAATTAAATTTAGAGCAAAGCGTTGACTGAGGGTTGTAAATGAGGCTGAATTTCACCTTCACCACCACAACTTTCTCCTTATATGTGAACCAACAAGCGTCTGTGGAGCTCCTTTTTATTTATTTCTCCAAAACCGTTAGACCGCCGCCGCACTCAAACAATTTCCGCCAACATCTAAGCGTACTACGCCGTGAGCGATGAGAGAACGTCCTAGTTAAATCAGAGGGGGAGGGAAACTTTGTCCCATCGTCCTACGCACGAAAAAAGGAAAGAAAATGAAATCAGTCAACCTTACATGAAAGCTCACATCCAAGGGATTCAAAATGAAAATTCAGAAAATTTTCCTTCTGGGGTTATCAAAACTTCATAACATTCTGAGGCGGATTCATCTTTTACAAGGAAGCAGTAGGCGGGGCCTTCCCTTTCCAGATCCTCCATAACTGTTGATAACGTGGAACTGGAGGATTGAAAAAAAAAGGCACACAGTCACAATCATCTTAGATTTTGAAACTTGCAAGGACGTTTAAACCAACACAGAAGGATTAATTCCCAAAACTTGGTATAGTTGCATGAGCTTTCTCTCCCCTTCTTAATAAAAAAAAGTTTTATAAACTTTCACTTAAGCCGTAGGGGGGAGTTTTTTGAGGCTTAACTGAACTAATTGAGTTCAAAAGTTTACATAATCCGATTAGTGTCCTTTCTTCAGCATACGTCCAAATGATTACCTCTGCGGATAATTTAACTTCTTTCATTTAGGAGGTTCTGCTTTATTAGTCGTACAACTTGGTCTTATGGACATAGCATGTCCATAAGGTGACAAACATTGACACCTTGATTCAATGTCAGTAATGAGTCAGGAGTCAGTTTCCTTAGAATCCAGGATCCCACTCGCTTTTTTGATCCACCTGGATCATCTGATAGCAGACGAGGGTGTCACCTGGTTGTGGTTCCACGGAGGCATCAGTCAGAGCAATCCCACACTCGACTCCATTTTTGATTGAGTCAACTTCATTCTTCAGATGACGGATTGAGCTCACTTTACCTGCATGGACAAGAATACAAATTAAGTATCAACGGAAATCAAAAGCAGTAGGGGGAGGACAAGAGCAAATATTTGTTTTTTTGGCCAAAACCAACTTTATAACGGAGAAAGCGTTTTAGAAACACGGCCTGATGGCCCGGCAGACGCTGGCAGCGTGTCAGATTGCGGGTTTATTATTTGTCTTCCTAGAATATTAAATGATTTCACCATCTCTCCCCATGTCCTCATGACCTTTTCCAATGTAGAACAACTTATGAATCAGAAAGTGAAATCCCCTGATTTCAACTGTCCCGATTTAATCCATCTAGGCAAACGTGATGGGAATTGGAAATTAGGAAACACTCAGCAGCATCGCTTTCTCCAGCAGGCACAGTGGAGAAAGGAGAGGATCAATTCCACCATACTTAATCATAATGCCCTTCTTTTAAAGTAAAATTAATGAGCGTAACCCGATAGTTATTTTGACATTACCAGAATAGATGACCTCGTTCTCAGGCCCACGCAGGAGTTTGAAGAGGGCGTCTTTCTTCAGCGTCCCCTTGGTACACCGTGAGCCTGCAACAGGTAATTTCTTCTTGCCATCCGTGACATGAAAGGTTTGGAGTACATTGGCCAATCCGAGCTCTTCTTCGATATCCTTCTGGGGTAGAATCGCTTCAATGTCCTTTCGCAGCTCCTCTACGAGCCGATAAATTATCTTACTCTCCCGGAACTTAATCCCCAGACGCGTACATTCCGCTTGCCATTTCTCAGGAATGGGAACGTTGAAGGCGTAGAGGTGAGCCCCAAAGACTTCGGCCAGCTTGACATCATTTTCCGTAATGTCGCCAACCCCGTAGTGCACAATGTCAAGGCGACACTGGTTTTGACAGTCGTATGACTCCAGAACGTCTAGGAAAGATTCTACGGATCCGTCCACGTCCCCTTTGATAATTAGGTGGAGCTTGGGCGTGGGATCCGAGTCCTCGATGGTTTCTTTGGGCCGTGGACCTTTTCTCCGAATTCGGTATCGGTTTAGTCGCCGCTTCTCTTCCAGGAGCGCTTTGTAGTCCTAATCACAGAAAATTGTTAATTGTAGAACAAAAATTCATTTCCTAAAATAAAAAAGTTTCCAAGCCAAGCAGAACTCTGGAAATGGTGAGTGACAGAGCCTTTGATGAAACATAGAAGATTTACGTTTATATCATAGCCAGAACTTGACACTTTTTTTTATTAGAGCACTAAATAAGATTTTTATTTAGGCGAGCTACAATTCGTCTTTGGCGTTTAAGAGGTTATCTTCCAGTTCCTTGAAGCGTTTCTGGTGACTTCCCCAAACTTTGTCAATTTTCTTGGTTTGTTCCGCAAATTCCTCTGACATGAACTCATAATTCTCACTAATTTTAGCTTGAAAAAATTCGCTGATATCCTCCAGCGTCCGAATCATTTTCGGTAAGAAAGTTGCGGGTGTGATGCCATCATTCTTCTTTTGGATGAGTCGATCCGCAAGTTCCTGCGTCAGTTCCTCCGTACTCATCCCCTTGATTTGATCTTCATTGACTTCCTCCCCCGCTTCTTTCTTTAACTGTTTCAAACTGGCAGGGAGGTCCTTAATGATTCCCATTGACATCTTGAGCACCATGACTTCAATCCGGGTAGCGAGGCTGTGATGACCATACGGGTCAAACGTAGACGACAGTTGGCCATCCATGGAAGAGTCCAATTTCAATTCCGTTTGTTTTCCTTCAAGATCCTTCATGGTAGTTAGGAGGGCGTCAATTTTCTTTACAATTTCTTCCCGCTTCGACTCCCCTTCTGCTTGAATGTCCGTGAACTTTATTTCCAAATTGGCTATTTCGGAGACTAGAGTCTCTTGGGCTGATTTGAGTCCCTGATAATCTGCGTCTATAAACTCTGAACTCACGGATTTGATACTTGATCCAAATTCCTTCAATTTTAGGCGGAGAGGTTGGACATAGTGATCCGTAAAGTCTTTCCCTGGATTTTGATCTGATATCTCCGCAGTTTCGTCATCGATATCCCGGAATTCATTGTAGAGCTTGAGGATGGCCTCAAAATGAGACTCTACGAGTTCAGAATTATGCTCTTGGGGGAACACAATTTGGAATTGACAGGTTACGACGAGAATCGTCACAACTAAATTTTTAGTAATTAAAAATCCTGACATTTTTAGTTCAAAATTAAATTAATTTAAAGTACTAAGAGCGGACAGAAGAATTGGGAAATTCTGGCGAGCGAGTGATGCTCGATTTAAAGTTCGTCAAAACTTCATGGTCAGTTGATGCCATTAAAAACCTGTTCCTTTCCTTATTGTTGAAGATGCAAAAAACACAATTGCCTACCACTATGCTCTTTATTCCCAGAACCCAGAAGGAAAGAGAATAAGCCATAGCCGGTGCAAAATACCATACGTTGGATTAACAAAAAGCATTCAAGGCAAGAAAGGATGAATTGAAATTTGCTTTACCTTCAAATGAACTTCTAATTTCGCAGAAATTGCTACCGAATCCTCTTCCTGTTTTTCATTCATTCTAATCGATTCTCGATGTTCCACGATTTGCTTTGCCCTATGCTGAAATTCCATGAAACGTTACTAACGGATGAATGAATTGACCATAATCAAGAAAAGACGCAATTTAATTTAATTTACCTCCGAATCCACTTCGTATATTTTGTCTCCTGCCGAAGGAATCTCCCTCCATCCAATGATTTCAACGGGCGTTGACGGACTGGCCTCTTGAATCATGTCACCGTACTCGTTGAACATTCCGCGTACCTTGGCCCATGCCGTTCCAGCTACTAAAATGGCCGACTTCCGGAGAATACCACGTTGAATGAGAGCAGTGCTATAAAAAAAATTAAAGGTGATGGAATCCCCTCATAAATTACTCCAGACTCCATACAGACAAAGTAACTTGCCTCAATTTCCCCCGACTCTGATCCATGCTTGATTCCAGCACAACGCCTTCGACCCGACCCCTAATTTCACTCCGGAGGTTTAGAAACTCCGCCTACGCATGATAGAACTACATTAGAATGCATAATTAAAGAAGATTTGAATGAATGATGAGTGAGTTGTTTATGACCTGGAGGAGAATTGTGTCAAGGAGGGCTGGGATGCTGGTTCCTTTGAGAGCTGAAATTGAGACGGATTGGACATCTCCTCCAAAATCCTCCAATTGAATTCCTTCTTGGAGCAACATACTCTTGGTCCGGTCCACATCAGCGTTCCGCTTGTCAATTTTATTAATGGCAACGATTATAGGCACTGGAACAAGGCGGCACACAGAAGAATCATCATCATTAGCCTAAAATCCTGTCGCGTCTCATAATCCCCTCACCATTAGCGTCCCTGGCCATTCTAATGGATTCCTTTGTTTGCTCCATCACTCCATCATCTGCAGCGACGACCAGGATCACAATGTCGGTGGCCTATACTTAAAGGCATGACAGTCATTTGTCATTTATAATCTTTGTTGACATAAGAGCGGATTATGGGCACACGAACTTACTTGTGCACCTCGATTCCTCAGAGACGAAAAAGCAGCATGACCGGGCGTGTCCAGGAATGTTACGTAACGCTTTCCAATTTGAACTACGAATAGGGTAATACGTCAGTTTGTTTTTATAAAAAATACGCAAGTTTTATAAACTTCACCTCTAAAAGCTCCGATATGCTGCGTAATTCCACCAGCTTCTCCAGCAGCAATGTTGGAATTTCGTAAGGAATCCAGAAGCGTCGTCTTCCCATGGTCAACGTGTCCCATAATGGTTATAACAGGTTCTCTGGGTGCTAAATCGGCTTCACTAACTGGTCGAGGATGGAGTTCCAGTTCCTGAAGCCTCGCCGCAGCCGTCTGTTCATCCTTCTCATGACCTGTTATGGGGGCTGACACAATTGATCTGAATCCACATTTCTTTACAATCTCCCGAGTGATGCCCAAATCATCGATGATACTCTGCGGGGAATCGTAGGCGTCTGCATTCTTGATATAAAGCACTGCTTCAAACACAGTGTCTGAAACATACAAAGTATCAAATTAAGCAGAAGCAGTTATTATTCATGTAGTTTAGTTAGCCTAATATGTTGCTAATGCTAGTACCAATTGGCCGGTTCATAGACTTTGCAAGATCCTTCACGGTCATATTTTTCCAGATGGGAATACAGGCAGGCCGCTCCTTTGTTTTCAAGTCGTCCGGTTGAGCAGCTGATGCAGTGGCCGAGTCCTTCCTTCTTTTACTGACATTGTTGCTGGTGACAATCCATCGTCTGGAACCCTTAATCTGGAGGTCATCGGCAGCAATTTTGGGGTCATGTCCGAAGCCGGCAGGGTGTTGATATGGGGTCAAGCATAAACTGCATATTGGTCGAACTCTAAACTCCTTCTTTGACACCGAAATAGCTACACGGCAAAATAACTTCAGCATCGTAAATCTAGGTACACATCCCCCTCCCCTACCGTTGTAACACCTAAACGGGAAGCAAATAAAAAAAGAATTTCAATTAATTAAAAAACGATTGACGATTGATGGCGCGTAGCGTGTTTAATTGAACTTAATGTGAAAAAATACAATATAAATGTACTTATGGCGAACTGAACACTTACCAAATTGCAATTGGAAGACTAGATATCGTTGAGCTCCAAAATAATTTGTTTTTGTTGATGTTTCGGTGGAGGATGGAAAATTCAAGTTACAACACGTGGCTTTTCCCCTTTCCTGCGCCATCTACTCGACTCGAACTCACTCAGCTGCTGATGATAAAAGTGAAAGGAAAAGGACAGGAAAGTGGAAGTCGCAAAATTCCCAAGTGTCTGTTGTCATCTGACTCGTCAATTGTACCCGTAGTTTTTATTTAGCAATATGTTGGACCTTTTTGCAATTTTTAGCAAGGGGGGCCTTGTCCTTTGGTACTGCCAAGGGTCAAAGGACATTATTCTTACTTCTGTCAATGCCTTGATCCGATCTGTCATTCTCCAGGTGAGTCTCAGCTATTGTATATTCAACTTTCTTCTATTGATTTTATAAATCGTGAATGGGTATGTCTGCCTTCCAGGAACGAACTGGAGACAGTCAGTTCGAGCATGGATCTCTTATGCTTCAGTATAAATTGGATAATGAGTTTGAGCTAGTCTTCGTCGCTGGATATCAAAAGATACTAAAACTATCTTACGTGGACAAGTTTCTGGATGATATCCACAGGGAGATCCGAGATAGATTTCGGACTAAGCTCGCGGACAAGAGGTTCCATGCATCTGGATTACCAATTGATGAGCTCTACGCCGAAGTTCTGGAAAAGGCAGAAGTTTGGGGCTTTCAAGTTGCTAATCAACCAAAAACTATGCGTACCTTTGATGAGTCACGGAAATCGAAGAAAACTGTAGACTCCATGATTACACGTTCAGGAGATAATCAAGACAAGAAGAAGAGCAAGAAGGGTTGTGAAGGGAACAACAAGAAATTGACCCCGATAATAGGGGATGTCAATGAAAATCAGGAGAATGAAGTTGAGGAGGTTGAGATGGAGGATGAGGATGAGAAGGGAAATGGGGAAGGGGATGCTGGAGGAGAGAATGAATTTGAGTTACCAAAGATAATTCCGAAAGGGATCCAACGGAAACCTGGACCAGGGAAATTCGTGGCGTAAGTCAAAGTTCAACTAACTTCCTCCTCCTTAAACGATCGTAACTCACCACATTCTTGACACCATACAGGAAAAGCCCAAAGGCAAAGACGATGAAGGCAGAAAAACCGAAAGGAAAGAAACCAACAATGTGGGAACTAGGTGGGTCTCCGAAGGATTTGGCCACATTGGATCGAACTGTCAAAGATTCTGATGGTTCAGCGCCTGCGCTTCAAGAAATCGTTCCTGATAAATCCGTATGCACTGCATTTAAATTAAATTGATTAAAAAGTCCACTAACGTCAAAAGTAACGCAGTCATTTGGCCATTCCAGATGCGTGGGAGAATGATTGGGATGATCAAGCCGCTGGAAGTGGTGGAGGATGAGAAAAAGAAGGAGAGCGGGGTCTTGAACTTGTTCAAAGGTCTCGTGGGTGGGAAATCGCTGACTATTGAAGATGTCACCCCGAGTCTTGAGAAATTGAAAGATCACTTGATTGCCAAGAATGTGGCTTCTGACGTTTCTGTCAAACTTTGTGAAAGTGTTGCAACAAAGTTGAATGGAAAGGTAAACGTGGACTGCAATTTACCAAAAATTATGCAACTAACACCGAAAATTATCATGAATTGCCAATTGTCTAGGTCCTTGGAACATTTCAAACGGTGAGCTCCACCGTTCGTAGCGCTCTGGAAGAGTCATTGTTGGCTCTCCTCCGCCCGAAGCGTCAAGTGGATGTTTTACGTGAAGCCTTGGAAGCGAAGCGTCAAGGGCGCCCTTTTGTCGTGACATTCTGTGGGGTCAATGGAGTTGGGAAATCCACGAATCTTGCAAAAGTAAGTCGAAGTCTTTGAGAAGGTCAGCAAGGTCAAAATATACTTCCACTTGGCTTTTTGGATTTCAGTTGAATCAAAATTCCGAATTGCCTTTTACATTTTCTAGATTTGTTTCTGGCTCATTGAAAACGATTTGCGCGTGTTGGTTGCCGCTTGTGACACTTTCCGTGCTGGAGCCGTTGAACAATTGAGAACTCACGCAAGACATTTGAACGCTCTCCACCCTGCCAAGGGAGGGAAACCCTGTGTTGAGTTGTACGAGAAGGGCTACGGGAAGGATGCTGCTGGTGTGGCCGCAGAAGCAATTTCGTATGCAAAGGACAACCGGATCGACGTCGTCCTCGTGGACACAGCTGGCAGAATGCAAGACAATGAACCGCTGATGCGGGCTTTGGCAAAGGTCTTTCCAGAATTCATTCACGCACCAGTCGCACGGTATATTGATTCCAGCCAAATTGTTAACGCACGTGTCCATTTTTCCAGCTGATTCGTGTCAATGACCCCGATTTGGTCCTGTTCGTGGGAGAAGCGCTGGTTGGGAATGAAGCTGTTGATCAGCTTGTCAAGTTCAATCGAGCCTTGGCTGATTTCTCGGACCAAGCTAACCCTCGCTTGATTGATGGAATGGTCCTTACAAAGTTTGATACCATTGACGACAAGGTGAACTTCCGGATGCTTTGTGAATGGCTCCAGGAATAATTTGATTAATAATTGTTTTTAATGTCAGGTGGGAGCTGCAGTGTCCATGGCTTATATTACTGGACAACCGATTGTCTTTGTTGGAACTGGACAAACATACACGGACTTGCGAGCACTGGACAGTAATGCCGTTGTCTCCGCTCTGATGAAATGAAATACATTTAATTTCCAAATGAATCATACCTCAACTATTTCCTTCACCATCGTCGTGTGTATTCCTCCTTGTCATCAGCTAATTTCAATTTCCATTAATCAACTTTAGTTTCTCATGATTCAATCGCTGTAATAACTTTCCTTTCATAATTGAATTTTTGGAATACTCCGTGGGATCAAACCATATCCGAGGTGGTGGTCAATAAAATGTTAAACTATTTTCCTAAACTCATCAGTCACCCATCAATTATTTACCGTCAACATGATTGACTTTCAATTAAAAGATAAGAATTTAAAGCAACGTTTATCATGTCGTGACCTGTCGACATCTTCTGAGAATTTTCGTCGTCCTTTATTCCTATCCCGTTTTTTGTCAAGGAAAGTGAAAATAAACTCCCCCACCCTCTAATCTCTTGTTGTTTGTCATTCAAGTTTCTAACAGCTGAAGACACAGACACAAAGTTTAGCGTTGTTCGGGGGTCATTGTCTACGTCTTCAGTTAGTTGTAGCATTCATTATTTTGAATATCATTATTCGACTGACAGGTACGCTAACTGGGAAAATGTCCAACAAAATTCGCAAAGCATCTCATGCAGGCAGCTGGTATACTTCGTCAGGTAGGTCATGGTCAAGGTCACTTTTATTTAAATTGACATGTTTAAGGACATACCCTCTAGCTGTCAACAACCTCGGTTGACCTTGTTACCCTTCGATACCCGGTTGTTACAAGGTTACTTTGATTGAAACGATAAAATAACTTTTCTGCCCAACTAAAAATGCTACTCCTCCTTGTAGAGTTGACGTACAGAGTCAAACGAAGGCTCCAAAAAATCAGCACCCTTTGCTGCACAGTCCTTATGTTGTAAAATTTTTATTGTCAACTGTTATCACACAGAAATCATTGGAAAACTTTGAGGTTGCTACAATACTCAATGTTGGAGGTGAAAATAAATAATTCGACAACATATGGACTCTTCCGCTACGCTTGCCATTTATATAATGGTATCGTAGATTGTTGTACGTATTCGCTGTGCGGAGGAGTAGTCAATTGTATTTTTGATTTACAAGGTAGATTTGACCCAATTTTTGTCCAGTTTCCATGGGTTGTCATGCCCTTAAAGTATTCTAATTTTTATTTCTAGTAAAGGAATTGGATCAGCAACTGGAAAACTGGTTAGGACGAGCTGAACTGAGTCATGGACCTGCTCGTGCCATCATTGTTCCGTAAGTTGCCTTTTATTTACCTTACTTTCGGACTTTGCCTTTGACCTTCGAATGGAATCTAATTTACAGGCATGCTGGCTATTCCTACTGTGGAGAAACTGGGGCACACGCTTATCGCCAGGTGAGTTACGTTTCTTACCCGATCAATTTTTGATGGCGACCAAGATGCATCATGAATTTATTTCTGGCTAAAGGTCAGTCCTAGCGTTGTGAACCGCATATTTATTCTGGGTAATTTGTTACCTTACATTTCATGTTAAGGGGGCGGAATTCAGTTCGGATTACATTAATCCTTGCTTCAATTTTAATCTAGGACCTTCACATCATGTCCGGCTCAGCGGTTGCGCCTTGTCGTCGCAGCACAAATACCAAGCGCTCTTCTATGATCTCACAATTGACCAAGACGTTTATGCGGAACTGGATGCCACTGGAGCCTTTGAGAGGATGAACCAGAGCGTCGATGAGGACGAGCACAGTATTGAAATGACGCTTCCATATGTGGCGAAAATCATGGAAGAGTAAGTAATAATTGTTCAGCCAATGAATTAACCCCGCCTCCGAGCGGATGAACTAGTTTAACATTTTGTTCCCTTCAGCTACAAGAACAATTTTCGGATCGTTCCAGTAATGGTTGGTTCCCTGACCCCTGAGAAGGAAGCCAAGTATGGAGCCATCTTTTCTCAGTATCTGGCTGACCCTGCAAACTTGTACGCAAACTTGACCCAAACTTTCTACCTCCTTCCGAACATTCAATTGAAAAGTAAAATTGTGTCATTCTTATCCAGGTTCGTCATTTCATCCGACTTTTGTCATTGGGGGAATCGATTTCGATACACGTACTTTGACCAATCCCAAGGCAGCATTCACCAGTCCATTCAGCATTTGGATAAAATTGTTAGTCACCACCCGCTTTTAGCTAATTGTTAATTGGCATACTAATTATTGACATCTTGTTCCAGGGAATGAACATAATCGAGACTTTGAATCCAGTGGCCTTTACTGACTACTTGAAAAAGTACGGAAACACAATTTGTGGCCGACATCCCATTGGAGTACTCTTAAATGTAAGTTTCCGTTCTCACAAAGGTCGTCCACACAGAAGTCATTGTAATCGGACATTATTTTTCCATTTTGTTCCACAGGCTGTGAAAAGTCTTCCAGAGTACGAGCGTAATCGTTTTAATTTGCGATTCATCAAGTACGCTCAGTCCAACCAGTGCACCAACCACAACGACTCTTCAGTCAGCTATGCCGCCGGATCTCTCATTTCCCAGTAATAATGAGGAGAACGCAGGTCACCAACATTGTTATACATTTTGTAAAATTTAACCCGGCATACTTTTGCATTGGATTTGTCGTTGTGATGGACAAGTTTTAGTAAAACTTTTTGGTGTTGTGAAGAAGTGCCCCTTGATCCTTGACCTTCCTAGGTCATTCGTAGTAATTGTACCTCTTCTTATCGTCAGGGTTCATTCGAGTACCAGGTTTGCAACGAAAAACTTCAGCAAATTCCTTTGTGTTGGCCGCAATCAGATTAATTGAGATTGATGCTGGAACTGGACCGAATTTCAACTTGTGCTTGTACATGTTCTCCGAGTAAAACTCGCAGTTGCGCTGGGAAATAATTCGTGGAAAGTTAATTACTGGCGACATGTGATAACTTGAAATTTTTAAATGTCGGGCCTTTTGTTATGGTTACTTACCGACGCTGTTTGGATAAAGAGTAGCTGCTTCGCATTGTAACTGAAAAAAGAAAGAAAGGGCAGTTTGGATTTACATTTTTATTAATTATGGTTCCGAACTTTGGGTTTCAAAAAGAGTGAATAAGCCCCACCCCAACACGCGTCCATTATCTTCACTTTTGTCCGCCACAACAAAACATTCCCCTTCATCTTACTCGAAATTTCTTTCAAATATGTCTCATCAACTTCATTTCTTTGTTTTTCTCGTCAGTCGCTTCAATTAACTTAAATCACTTCACCACCTGCCAAAAAAGACTGAATGTGTTTTAATAAATTCTGCCATAATTCGTTAAAAATTGTGTTCATATAAGCACATTTCACAATACTTTAAATACAGAAGCATCATTTAAGGTCGCAATATGTTTAACACCAAAAGTGGTGTTAAATTACGATGATGTTAT
>JAQIWD010000084.1:0-36958 GCA_034694825.1 Anurida granaria
AATGGGGACGGAATTCCCAAGTGGTCTCTGGGAGAAAGCGGGATCGGGGCAATAATGGAGGAAGCGTGAGCTGAGTTCCAATTTCCAATGTCACCCTTCCCATTTTAGTGTCGCCGTGCGCGAGAAGTTCCCGGAAGATCCTACTCAATCTCTGCCTCATTGTCCTAGGGGACTAAACATGGGGGCATAAGTTGTAGGAGCATGGGCTGTGGTGATAGGTTTGGCTAGTGCCAAAAGCCAGGTGGAAGGTGACCATGGACTCCTTTTGATTCCAATCTCCCCTGTTTTCAGCTGACCTCCAGAGGGTGTAAAGTGGATGGCTCCTGGTGCTCTGGTTTTAAGGAGGCAGTGAGCTAGCTAGAAGAGGGACAATGCTAGAAGTGGTTATTTCTAAATTTCTCCGGAATTCCTCATCTAATCCCAATGGAATTTTAAAATCCTCTCAGAATTCGGTCCCAGCCGGCGGTAGGGATTTTCGGGCTCCGTTTTTCTCCCAGCCGTTTCCCTTCCTCCAGGTGGACTTTCTTCGGAAGGAACGGTTGAAGGGTCCGCGCCAAGACCCTTCCTCAATTGTTCTCCCGTTTCTTTTGACGAAATCTAAAATTCCTTCGGCTTTGAATTACAAAAGGACTTAAGGGAAAAGGTTTTCTTGAGAATCCAGACGGTATTCCTTTTATCATCCCTTGGAAGGGACGTCTATTGTCTTTGGTTTCCTCCCAGGGACTCCGAGTCCGGAGTTTGAATGGAAAGGAAATTAGAGCAAAAGGGACGGCGGGCCGGTGAATGGGAGCTCCTCTACCTGTGGATTCCCATCATGCTTCCTTGCTTGGCCTTGTGCTTTACGAATGCTTCAAATTTCCCTCCACTTTCCTCCATCGGGTCACAACAGTCCCAAGGCCCTTTCGAAACGAATATGGAGGACCCTTGTGCATTTATTAATTCCTGGCCCTTTTCTCTCTTTGCAGGGACGAGAGTCTATGCTCCACCAGAATGGATCCGAATGGGCAAATACCACGGTCGAACTGCCACGGTCTGGTCCCTCGGAATCCTCCTCTTCGACATGGTTTGTGGCGACATTCCCTTTGAAAAGGATGAGCAAATTCTCCGCGCCGAAGTTACTTTTCGGACGACGCTGAGTCAAGGTAAGAACTGAGAAAAGGCACTTGGTAATTAGCACCTTTCCTAACCCTGTCATGGGCAAAACCCCACACAATAGGATCCTCCTCCCTCCTAGTACCTTCTGGATTTCAATTAAGTTTCAAGGAGAGGCGGAAGTGAGGATTCTACTTACTTACTACGTCTACCGTGCATGCGTCTCTCTCTTACCTTGATTTTGATCATCATCCATCATTTATCTCCCAACTTTTGTCGTTTTTACCTCATTACGCCATTCCCAAATGAATTGTTTTATCCCATTAATTCTATTAAACACGACACGACATGACCCTCTGCCCATTCCCAATTTCTACAAATTCTTAAAGACTCGTAAACTCATGACTTTTTTCTTTGTCTCCTCCACAGAATGCCAAGATCTAATTCGGTTCTGTCTAAAAGTCCGACCAACGGATCGTCCCAATTTAGAAGAGATAATGAGTCATCCCTGGATGTCAATTCCGCTGGAGCCAACTCCTTCCGTGAGTCCAGCTGTCAACGGGACTGGGGATGTGACTGATGGAGGAGTAGCGGCGAGCAGTAGTAGCGGAAGCGGAAGCAGCTCGTCGAATAGCACCGAGTCTGGATCCTCGAGTACGACGAGTGCTAGCTCAACTAGTTCGCCCTCATCCACTTCCTCCACACCTCTCAATCATCCGAACAAGTCATCGATGTTATTAAATACCTCAGGTGAAGGGTACTTAGTCACTGGAGTGGGACACTCTGACCTCAAGGGACCCCAAGTCCATATGACGTAACCTTGCCCATCACCACTCCTTACTAAAACGCCCTCCCCACCCATATCCCCCTTATAGCTAAGGACTTAGATGTAAACATCCGACGAAAGTGCGGCGACTGTAACGGAACGAAAGATCGATTCCAAATTCCTAACTAGAGTAAGAAGAATTCAATCGATTAATCATTAATTTAGATTCTAAGGGTACCAACGAGCATTTCCTTCCTCTCCCCCGCCCCCATTTTTTGTACTCGCCGTTTTTTCATAATATATTCTCATACTAGAGAGCGAGAGAGAGAGAGAGGAAGCGGGGACGCTCTATAACGCGGCCACTTGTTAAATTGCTTAACTTATTTATATTATGATGTTTTTCTTGTGACTAAGGGATTTCAGCGTTTCCCCTCATCCTTTCCTCCATCATCTGATCTTCTGATCTGTAGTTGTATTCCTATTTTGTAAATCCATGATCTACGTATTGGTTTAATTATTTCGTCTCTGGCTTAGATAACAAGCGGGGTTTTTTTCATTAAACCAGAATTTATTTTGTATTAAATCCTAAAAGTTAATAACTTATAATTTAGTGTCGGTAACTTACACGTGTAAGGGAAAGAGACAGGAAGGAAGAGGTGGAAAAAAGAGAAAAGTTAAGGTGAAAACGGAGAAAGGGAAGAAAGAAGGAAAGGGAAAAGAAATGAAAAGCAGAGTTTAAATTAGAGCCAAGTTTGTTAATATAATTGGAACCATTCGATTTATTAGTTGGAATGAGATATATTCCAAGAAAGAAAAACTACAACAATGCAATATACGAATAAAGGAGAAGAAGTGAACGTATACTATATATAAAAAAAAAAAAAACAAGCGTCTCTTTCTCATTTATTTATGCAGGTTCATTCTAGTCGTGAATTGGGGCGTGGCAATCTGGGATGTCCAAACATGTCCAACGGGACCTGTCTCATTTACGTCTCATCCCTTTCTTATAGCCCTGTCCAATCAGATAAAATCACCACAAGTTTCCATTGTTTTTAATCGTGAGACAATTAACGGATGGAGAGATTAACCAACTGCCAAGGACTCTCCTACTACGAACCATCACCCGACTGTGACTTTTCCCTCAAAAAGTAAATTAGGAACAAACGGAATGAAAGTAGGACGAGTTGGATTGGGCAAATTAATATCAGACTCACAGATACTAGAATTTCAAGGCAAAAATGGGGAGATAGAATCCAAAAGGAATCTGGAACAGGAGGGAATTTGGGATTACATACAATGGGGACCGAGCCAGTCAAGAGGAGGGCCAAGCCAACATGCTATAGCTCCAAGCTGGCAAGCCAAGAATCATCGCCGCCGTCCAAAGGATCCGAACCAGGAAATGCGGCGTGTAGGTACTAGAAATTCCAAAAAGTGCCAAACTGAAAGCATTTCCTGAATTGGTGATGCTGGATGCTCCTGGAACCTTCGGGACCTTGACGCGTGTGTGGGTGGACGATCCCCCGAAAAGCGTCATTGTCCATATGCTGGGAAAATGTGGATCCTCCTCCGTTCGTCATCTCGAATTAAACGTCTTCTTCTCTCACATTTCACCGCCTTCGCGAAATTGCCCACGCGCTTCCTGCTAACTGGAGAAACTAACTTTCATTTCTCAAAATTTGCAAGCTCCCGTTCCCCCGGTGCCTAGTCTCGGGACCTAAGACGGGATTAACGCCGAAAACGCCCACTTACTTTTTCCATCTTCAGTCTGTCTGAGGATACTGCCAAAATCAGCTCCTCCTCCTTGCTAAATTAACAAAGGGATTGTCTCAGTCCTTAATTTAGCTCAGGAACTACTAGGTCAAGTCACGGAAAAACTGGGCTGGAACGGGAACATTCTAAATTAGAGTCGCTGAGTTGATGATACTCCGCAATTAGCCAATTGCAAAAATAACAGACAATCCGCCCTAATCCCTGTTCGAGCGTTGCAGAAGCATCTGTCTGCTATTTGCAAGTCATGGAATTTCGCTAAGTATCAAATGTCAGATCCCCAAACTGCAGATTCCGTCTGTGAATTTGCAAAAAAAAAAGTTGCGAATTTATTTTTAGGCCTCAGGAACCAACCTCCTTCTTCCTTGTTCTTGTTTTAAAAAGGAAAGTCCCAGACGTAACCTTAGACAAGGCTGTAGCGCCGACAACCGATCACATCGGCATGGACCAACTTGCCAAAAAATCCCGTTTCCTTTTCACATCTTCCTTCCTCGGGAGGTGCTTATTTACACAAAAGGAAACCCAATATCAATATTTGGCTTCCAGGAATAGTCAGGGCAGAGGGATACTGATGAAACCAAGTACGCGTGACTGGTCATCCCATTTTTAACACCCCGATGCTTGTAGTAAAAAAAAAAAACTTTCTTTTCTAATCTCCACACTACCTTGGGTGAATTTACATCAAATCAATCAGTTTTTTGTGCAAATTTGGAATAGGGAAGTGTGAGTGGGTATAATTGGGGTTGGTGGCCTTGAAGGGCTTTTGTCCTCGAGTCTTGTAAAAATTCTTTGCAAAAAATGAAGAGTATTGGAGCTCCGCTGCGGGAATTGGCAACAAACGAGCCAATGTCCTTTATTTGCATTATTTCACAAAAAAAAAAAAGAAGCAACACCCTTTCACAAAGTTTGTTGATCTTTTATTGTTTCTTGAGTTCCAACTTTTACTACGACGCACTTTGCTCTCGGGTGTTTATTTATGATAAAAGATGAACTTACTTTCGGATTTTCATCAATGGCCGCTCATGAAGGCTGAAAGCAGCAAAAATTTGCAAACATTTGCCCGAATCAGAGATGAAGTTGATGGATGTTGGGGATTAAGACAGATGGGAAGGTTACGCATACATGAAATGACAAAAGTACGGCAGGACAGGTGGCTTCGCCTATTGTTTCTAACAAGTTCCCACAAAAGATGAGGAAGATGATGTCATTTCCGTTTTGCAAAACTCTCCATTTCTTCCAGGCTTTGGATCTCCCAGAATTCCATCACTGGTTTCACATTCGGAGAATGTTCAGTCCTAGAATTCTGCGGAATGCGAGTGAAATTACTTTGTAAAAACGGCAGATTGTCCCTACTGGTGGCCTGCATCCCCCAAGACTTCTTACACATTCCGTTCCCAGAAAGGACATGAGAAATTCCACAGGCGGAAACTGTTGCAATCCTTTGTTGTTCTTATGAATCACCCCAAATTATGAATTATGATTCTAATGAGAATTATGCAGAAATTTAAAGTTTGAAATTCCACTCTCATCATCTCCAAGGAATTTTTAGGTAGTGGGTGTCGATTAGGTTGGGGAGATTCCAAAATTCTTTCCCTCATCTTATGATGCTTAGCTTAGGTTAGCAACCTAATTACCTTCAGGTTTTTCCTAATTTTACTTTTTTTTTGTTTACTTTGGAAATTCTTCAGTACAAAATTTATTTTTGATGCAAGTCGCGTCCGTTTTACTAAGAAAGCGAAGACGCATCGTTTCGTGAAATAGTGGTAGTGGTAAACCGTTCTTGCGTAAATTTTGCAAGGTGACGTTAGTTTTGCAGGTGGTTTTGTCCATTGTCCTCCGTCTTGCCGTCATCGTTTATGCTTTGCAGAGGTATGTTTTGGCGTCTGACGGTGGAGATCAAAAAATAATGTCAGATGCACAGCCGTTTCTATTTTTTGAAACACTTTTCCTACCTCACTGTCAGAAACCTCCGGACGTTGTTAGCTTTAGTTCCAATTCTAGGAACTTTGACAATAGAAGGGATGATGCAAAAATGAAGGTTCCGGGAGTCCGTGCAGACTTTTTTGGTTGCAAAACTTGGGCGGATATCCTTCTCTATTTCAGGTGATTGACGTAGAACACCTTTACGTGGTGACGTCGGGCCCACCTTTGATATTGGCTAAGCATCCCATGCCCATCATCCAGCCATCTCCACGTGTTCCAGGTTGTCCAGATTCCCTGGAGAAAGTGCCGAATTCACTCCTCGGCACAAAACTAATCGAATAATCCCTTTCGCAAAATTTTGCAACCGGGGATTAGAAAGAGCCATGCTAAGGAATTTCGCTAACGGTACTTGTTGGGAGTATCTTAAGAAAGGGGTCAAGACATCCCATTCCCATTCTTCCTGGCCGTGGTAGTGGCAGCATCACAACAGCGGCGGTGATGCGGTGGCTAACGGAATCTTCCACATACCTCACCTATTTTGCTTGCCTATTTTGCAGGATCTCCTCCTTGCAGGAATTGGCAATGGGAATTGGCTCATATGGGAAGATGAACCTTGCATTCCTTTGCAGATTCCAATCTCCTTCGACAACAATAGGATCAGAGTGGGGGGGGGGGGTAGAAAAAGTGAGATTAAAGAGGCAGGAGGGGGAGGGAGGGGGATTGATTGTATGTGCCAATTCCAAGGATAATTGTTAAAAATCAATCATGTATGAAATTCCTCAATTGGTGGGTCTAACCTCCGGCCTTATTAAAGCGAAAAATAAGGGGTTGTTTGAAGGTCCATCTAAACATGGCGGCGGCGGCGGTGGATTCAAGAGGTAATCTCTTCCTTTGTTTTTGATTTCATTTCTTGTTCCTCTTTCTATTGTTGGGACTCGTCAAGGTAAACTTAAGTTTGGTTAACTATAATCACAGCATAGTTGAATGATCCACCACCACCCCCACCGCCGCCGTCCCCTTTGCAGAATTACCCCGCCACATAACGGTGGCTCTTCTGCTCATTTTTCTTTGCGTTAGGTTCTGATGGAGATTCAAGTTAAATGATTCTGCTCCAACGTCTTTAAACCCCCTCATCATGTCCATCTTCTTTTCCTTCAGACCAGTCCTCACAATTGGACGGAATTGGCGGCTTTATTCTCAAAAGTCAAAGTCAATTTTTAATGTTTCCATCACTAAAAGTTAGGCGAGTAAAAGTTTGAGCGAGGCCGCGCTCAAAATGGGGACGCCCTAATTCCATCAAGGCCTTCCATGAATCTCTCCAGCCAACAATGGAATTTTGAACCTAAACATTCAATCGGCACTCTTGATTTTCATTTTCGAAATTCTTCATTGTTTTGGTGGCAGGGGGACGGGGGCAAGTCTCGCACAGGCGTTGAGCTTGATCGTTGGTTACGTTGAGTTACGATGTCGTGTCGGGTGGGGGCGGGTGTGGGGGGGACTTTGAATGGAACTGTTGTGTGGCCTAATAAACGACGACACGCGGAGGTGCGGGATTACAGGTGTAAAAGACCTCGATTTATGTTTTGGGACGTAGAAGCCTCAATTTCCTCATTCCTTCCTCGAGTGTAGTCTAAGTAGTCCACTGTAGAAAAGCAAAAGGAAGGAAGGAAGGCGTGGGTCACGTGGTTAATGCAAAATCCAAACATATTTACATCTCCTTATTAATAATCCCCTAAATAATCAAGCATGGGGAATTGAGGTGAAGGGAATTGATTTTATTGGCGGGAAGCGTGGGAGGTTTTAAACTGTCCAGTCTCACGCCATCAAGCCTCCACCCCGTGGCCAGAAAGTGTCAATTCCAGTGAAACAATTGACAAAACGGAATTGAGGACTGAGGAGGCTTTCCTTTGATTAATAAATCAATGATTGTCGAGAAAAGTTGTAAATATTAAACTGATGGGTTGTGGATTGGTGGTAGTGGTCGTAGTAATGGAGGCTGAAAATGGAATGACCTTAGCCCCATTCCCTGCCAAATAACTTGAGTGAAGTGAAGCCCACTTTCGAATTAAGACGTCTGCCAAACCTTACCACCACTTTACTTTACTTTGTCTTGGATTCCTATTTGCACTGCTACAAAACAAGGCTTAAGAATTCTGTAACAGCTCCAAATAATTAAACGTCTTGGCTCAACCTTGGCTCATTTTGATCTTCCTCCCTGGCTAAACTGTCACCACAAGACATGATCAGGAAATGCACTGTCAGGGTCCTCATTCCTACGGGACGACCCACCACCTCTCGAATCTACATTTCCCGGAATCCCATGTTCCAGTTCCACCAGAACCGGATCATATCCACAATTTTATTAATACGACCCATTTTAAATGCGGGGAGGAGATGATGACGAGATAACTTTCCAAGTAGGTTAGAAATGACCTCGTTTTCCTTTCCTTCCCACTTACGTCGTAGCGTGTGAAATTACGACGACGACGACGCGGTTTGACAATTCAAATTCTCACACCCAATGGAAATGATCAACAATTCAGATAGAGTGGGGAGGGATGAACTTGGTAAAGTTCAGTTGCAACACAATTGAGCAATCGTTTGCATCACAAAACATTGCGGAACCACCTTTGGTTATTTTCAGGGTAAACGGGAGGGCGTGGTTAATTAATTCTACTGCTACTGACTCTGAGTCATACCGAGGAACCGAGGAACCGAGTAACTTCCATGGAATTTGGTCCCAGATGACAACAAACGTCCACTCTTGAATTTCTGGAGAAATGAAGGAGAATTTGTGAGAAGGGGTACGCTTCCAGCGTCCTAAAAATAGATTCCCTCTTTTAATATGCGCTGGTGTGGAGGAAATTACAAGGAAATCAGTTTGCAAATAATTGCATGGCTGGATAAAGGGATGCTGCGGAATGGGGATGAGTTTGTTTAAGGGTGAGCAATGAGGTTGGACCATTCATTACAAATTACATCCTCATCTTTATGTGTCATTCCACGCAGGAGGGCTGGCTGTTCAATATAAATATGTTCCTAGTCATATCCAAAGTACACACAACTGCATCCCATGATGATGATGACGGGATCCATTCATTCATTCATCCTTTTTAGATCATCCCAGAAGGAAGAGGATATTCGGGAAGTGATTAACAGCGGAGGATAATTAATAATCAAGGATCATTAATGAGTTAAGTGAGGAGGTGCTTGGATTCCTTTTATGCGAAGGTCCCTCCTTTCGTTTGACCTTCGCCACCTCCCAATCAATACCACCTATCCACTTCCCTCTCCTATTAAATTGCTTAATGGGATTTGGAGAACCTTAACATTTCCCAGGAATTTCTATTATTCTTGGATTCATAAACGGAATTGAGGACACTCCATTAACCTCAATAGAACAACTAATTTTATTCACTCTACAAATAATGGCTTCCTTCCCCTTCCATTTCCAGGCATTCGACCATGCGTACAACCCTGCCATCTAGAGTCTTTCCAACTGAATCACTCCCCCACGTGCAGCCGAGAGCGGCAGAGCCTAAATCCTGGCGTACGTTTCAGCCCTACGTTTCCAGCTGCCCCCCCCCCCCCCCCCCCTCGGGATTGATGATCTGATTGTTAAAAGGGCCTTGGGTTCGAAGTTGGGGACAGGTGTAGTGGGAGATTGAACGGAAGCTGGTGAGCCCAGTGACACGAGTATAGGGAGATGACAGGAGGACTGACACGTCTTTCCCATTTAAGGACAAAGGGCAGGAAGCTTTATCTGGGAAGGGTGTGTTTGACTTTGGGGAATTGTATTTTGATTCGAGTATGTGTGGGTGATGGGTGATGTTAATTTCAAAATGTGATACAATGGGAGACAATTGAGTTTATTCAATTCAATCAATGTTGACACTCTTGTCTGCATTTTCTGCAAATAAAACAACTCATAAATTTAGCTCATATTGGCAGGAGATACGAGAATCCAATGCTAATTTACACCACCTCCACCACCACAATCCTTAATATCTAAAACCACAGGTTGGGTAAGTGGGTAGATTTAGGTGGAATTCTAAAAATAACGACAAACTGCTCATCTTTTCTTATTCTCACCGGATCTTTCCAGGAATCCGTGGAAGATTTTCTAATTGGTAGTGTTGGTGGTGGTGGGAATGGACGCAGTTTTTCTTCTGGAATCTTCCAGATCTATGACTCCAGAACGCAATTTAATTTGTGACGGATTATTGTTTAATGTGGTGCATCCTTGCATCATTCCCTCTTATCGTCGTCATTTCCCCGAGAAGTACGTGTTTGTTTTTGAAAAGACGCCGTTTGTTGATCCGATGATTGTGCGGTTAAGTGGGTTTTTCATGAATCACGGAGGTATGGGACGCTGGTGTTGGTGTTGATGAGGATAGGATCATGGGTCTGGTTTTTTCTGCCATGGACGGAACGACGCTGAAAACTACACTTTTTGTGCCTCTCGAAGTCTGGGGATCCGGCGGGTCGAAAAGGTTCGCAAGGTTCGGTGCACTGGAAGCCAACCGCGTTTACTCTGCGTTCGCTGGAGACTTTTGAATTCGTATGATCCCCGGAATGGAAAGAGTCCTCGATTCCACACTGCTTTCTCACGCTCCTCCAAGTTTTCTTGGCGTATCCTCCTAGCCTTGGCCCTAGGTTCATATTTAATCCCTCGTTATCTCGATAAGTGGTGACCATTAAAACTGGGGCTGGACAATTAAGAAGTTACGTTAAATTTACATTTCATCCTAATCTCCATCCAACATTCCAAAGGGAACGGTCAATTCAAGGGGGAAAATGTTCGGATTTCGGATACCCGTGCAGGATTTCTGGGACAATTTCCGGATTTTAATACATTTCCGGGATTTTCTAAAAACTTTCCAAGATCCTCTGAACTGACTTTCCAAGATCCACCCACCTAAAATTACAATAAGTTTGTCATTCACTGAAGGTGCTGGTGGGGTTTGGTGTATTTCTGCAGAAAGTAGTTCCCGTATTGCGATTGTTTCTGTGTCTTATTTGCGTAACTGGTAAGGCCCCACCTCCTCCACAAGGCAGTAAATATAGAAAATAGAGGAAAATTAGGTCAGGCCAAGACATGAAATGAGGTTAGGAATACGAACACCCTCCGCCACGCTATAGTAGTACGATTAAATTACACACCCAGAAAGGGCCGAAGCCATGTAAACCTGACGTTTAGTCACATTGATCATAAGAACCCGCCTTATTCCTTCCTTACAAACAAAAGAGACTCGGATGGGGAACTTGGTTTTAATTACTTTCTCCCTTCATATCTACGCATCACATCTTTATTCCTACAAAAACCAATCAATTCTTCACGTGTGGAAAACATGTCCTCTTCCCGCGAAGATTTGAAAATGGGGCCTCAGATTTTGAATACCCGATAACATTTTGGATTTGGGCGTGGAATCGAATCCTATCAATAATCCCCCCCCCCCCCACTTACGCTTACTTAACAACTTTGAAGGAATAAGAACAATGCTTTCTCCCTACTTGGAATGATCAAATAGATTGATTCGTCTAAATAATCAATAAATGTCCAATACGGAGACATTGACAGAGTATTCGGAAAATTCGGAAAATAAGGAAAAATAAGACAAAACGAGACTTGTCATCATGTCACTCTCCTCATCCTTTTGTTCTTATTACGATGGGAGGGGCGACCATTTGTTTTCAACGTCGCCGACGTCCAACGATTCCCGATCGACAGTTGAGCCGATAAATATCGTCCCGCAGTCATACCATACAAAACGGATAGCCCAGCAATAACAATAAGAGTCATACTTGCAAATCCCGTGCAATATTTTCGGGCATTCAATAGAACGTAGATCTCGAACGTAATGTGGACGACGACAGGTAGATTTGTCATTCATTCATGAATCTCTGCTTACGTTTTGACTACGACAATCAATGAATGACGAGGATGAGCAGGAAGCATTCTCCACCGTATTGTATTCCATTCACACTTAAACGGCACAATTTACAAATGCGGAGACAAAAGGCCGTTTCCTTGCTTACCTGTTCTGCATTCTTCTGCCGCCATTCTGCTAAAGTGGACTGTATTGGGCATGCCCCAAGGGTAATTGACTCAATTTCAGCATAGGCAAAAACTTTCATTTCTTCGAGTCGTGTCTCGTCTGTCATGGGGGATTTGGGATTCGTTGTCTGGTCTTCTGTGGCTGTTTGCTATGTTGGACTTGTCAGAATTCCGTACAAGGGACACATCTACTACAATAGGATCCCCCTATTACTCTTATTGCAAAATCCACTTTACATGCAGATGAAACTAAATTCGCAAACGGTGGTGGTGGTGGTCTCTATTTTTCAGCATTCAGGAACACTCGAGCTCCCTGCCAATGTCTCCGTTGTATTATTACGTTTTATAGGCCCCAGACCCAGCAGCCATGGCCTAATCCCCATTTCAAAATCAACTCCGTCTTCCCAGAATGCAAGCCTTGGAGGCTATGGTGGGAAATCAGAACGGCTGGGTCAAGAACACCGCCTCTTTCTAGCAGGCGGCGTGCAACACTGTGTGTTTTAACTTTCGTTGACCTTACTCCTAAGGTCACGAAGCCAATTTGCATATTTTCAACACCATTTTGAATATTTCGGCACAAGCGCGGAAGAGGAGTACACAATATGAGGCGGATTCAATAAATGAATCGATAACAATCGAGTATGGCCCTCTCGATTGTTGGCTGTTTTGGTAGGGAGGGACGACGGGGAGACAAAGGATGTCAAGGGCTTTGGTAGTCCCACAATGAAAATGAAACAACGAAATACATAATATCGACATTTTCCCAATTGATTTTGTGTTCTTTCACCATCATCCTCATGATTACCTTCAATGAAAACAATTCCTCTGTAGTCACGATCCGACAAGAGAATTTAATTAAATTAGGACCAATAATTGAAGTAATTCTTAATTACCCCCTGCTGAACCCACAGTAAGTCCTCTTCATGACCCTTGAACCTAAATTAGAAATAAAATGCTCCCTCCCTCTCTCTCCTCGAGGAATGAGTGCTTGTTTTACAGACAATTAAACCCTACTTTTTAGATTAATTAAAATTGATTCAATAGGAATTAGTGTGAATTTGGATCAGATTGGGTAGAGAATTTGGGAATCATTTACTGAATTCTTGGATCCAAAATCCTTAGTTGAGATCCCCATTATCTCTTGAACCATTTTGCAATAGTGCGAAACCCAACGGGAAAATGCCTGAGTTAATTAATCCTGCTAACACAGTAACAATGCTTCCAAGCTTCTTAGCATCCACATTGCATGCAGATCAGGATGAATCAAGTCAGGCAAGACTCAGTTGTGAAAGTTGAGAAACGTTGGTTCTCACGTTCCGCCGTCGTCGGTGAATTGTTTATTACCACCAGGTAATTAGAAGCGTTTAGCGCTGGGGATCATCACCTCCTTCCAAATTTGCAAAAAACTATTTTGGCAAAGGTGAAAAGAAGGATGCGAGACTGGGGAGATGGGAATTTGGAGATGCGGGACGCCATGTTTGCCAGACTTTCGCCATGTTTTTCCAACTTTGGTTTCAGACCAAGAACTCTCCGAGGTTTCCCTCTGGTGGTTTAAATTTGGAATTTGGGAATAATCATAAGGCTTATGAGCCAAGTAAGTAGACGGATGTGGGCAGAGACTGATGATGGGTAGTTTGGGTACAAGGAAGGAAGGAAACTGTAGTTTGTTGAAGATGACAACACAGTTTGAACTCCATTTTGCATATTCCGCTAGTACTTTGCTCTCATTTCCGTCCCACTGCGTTCCACTGGCAACATCCGAACCAAGTACGACGCAGCAGGGAAGATCCATCTCTCAAACATTCCGTATCTCCTACGCTGTAGCCTGACTGGGCTCTTCGTGTAGTGTGTTGTGTCTGGCTCAAGTAAAGATGCAGTGAAGGTTTTGCAATGGGAAGATGAAAAAATTGGCAAGCTCCCCAACCTGCCTCAACAATATTTACAATTCCCCATCAGTTCCTTTCATCTCTTCTTATAAGACCTCCCCTTGATTCGCTCTCATTACAGACAAGTTCAATCCTTTCCCAATCTCGAGTATTAATTTTCGAATCCTCCATCACTTGCTCCTTCCTCAACTTTCTAAACCCAACATAACAATCAACAAACACAAATTATCAAATGCGCACAACCGTATCACAAAACCTCACACGACCATACGACCATTATTAATTTCTCTTATTATTCCCTGCAATAATGTTGTCATTTTATAAGTCCAACAATCGTGCGTCTTATGGAATCCTTTCCACTTTCTCCTCTTTTTTTTTGTGTCTTACAAGTATTCGCCTCAGGAATCGTCCCAATTGTGACGCAATGACGGGGAAGAAAAAGTGGGGTTATAAATTCCACCTCTTCAAAAACGTTTTTCATCTCGTAGTCTGAGCATGCGTCAACAAGCCTTTGTTAACCTTTGACTAAGATCGCAAATCTAAGAATTTGGTAACACGTCGGGGTTGTGTAATTCGCTGGTCGTAAGTCTTTATGGAACCTGCGCTTCCATTTGTAGTCCACGTCCAACGGCCACTGATTGTAATTGTTTACGCAGAGAATGTTGTGTGCCCGTTAAGGGAACACTTCGAGGGAGTTGAATAATTGAGTCCAATGAGGTGCTGAATGGAGAAAACTGGGGACTGGAAGGACGCTGAATTGTAAATCTCGGGGAAGAAGCGTCTCCCCCAGGAGTCAATTCCCGGTAAACTTGGAGTAAAAAGGAGGGTGAATGGGTATGTATTGTCTGTCAACGTCCTTGTTGCCCCCGGAGGTCCTAAACTTTAGCTCATTACTTTCTAAATCCCTGCTACTAATTCCCATCATTTACACGTGTAAAGTGTTGGGGCCGGAGAGTCCAGGACACAGGGCGAAAAGGAACAAGGACGTTACCTGGAGACAAGGAGATCAAACTTTCCACCTCATCTTCCATCCAGCATCCTCCAGTCAAGGGAAGGGAAGAGTCCAATTTGTCGTCTTGCCGGGGAATAAGTTTCACAAAATCCTACTTAATTAGTCTAAAGATTCCCCATTCCCTCTTTCGAGGGGAAGGTTTAAGCTTCCTCAGCCAAAAACTACAAGGACACACCTTCAAAGGAAAGTTTCCGCTTTCACTCAGGCCCCGCTCACTTCAAAGGGGCCTGACGAGGTGGGGAAAGTTGCGGAAGAGGAGAAAAGTCTTGGAAAGTCGTTGGTAAGGGGGGGGGGGGGAGGGTTTATGACCCGAATTTCCCCATTTACACATCCGAACCCGACATGAGTCTAAATTCTTCCAATCCCAAAACAAATCCTACCTCTAATCCCCCAATTTCAATTCAAATTCAATCAAAGGAGGCTTTCCCTAATTTCTAATTTCTGCGGCCACCTACACACCCGGTAAGGAACCCGGAATAAAATTTTGCCCATGAATGGTCCCTGGTCCTCTCATTCCCCCAGTCTTTTTAACTTAATTCCTACCCCAACTTCCCATTGCTGGGAAAGTGAAAAGTTCATTTGAAATTCCATGAATCCATCCAGAATCCCCTGAATTCATCCAGAATGAGGAGATCCATTGGCCAGCTATCTTTGAAATCCGAACCCCTTATTTACGTGTTGTAATAAAATCCCGGCGCAGTTTTGCATGGTTCTGGACATTTGGTACTTGGAATCAATGCGTAAGAGCCGAGTCGGATTTTGGAAACTGGAGAAGGTTGTAAATTGATCTCTGCATCACTGCACCCCACAGCAGCAGTCAATCTTGGTGCTCACTCTGCGTTTTGTTTGGAAAAGAATGGAAATGAGCTCAAGTATTCTGGGTGGACGCTGAAAATGAGATCCTGTGGTGTCGGAGAGCTCCTTTTGATCTTTCGCACCAGATCTCAGGAGGAAATCTTCCCAACACGACACGCAGACAGATACGAAACACAGTCGGAAATAAAGCAAAAGTAAAATATAACACGAGCATATAACTCCATTGCATGGATCTAATTTTAAAAAGTGTGAATTTCAATTCATAATTCCTTTTGTTTGAAATCAAGGAAGGCAGTTCAAGGCTCTGCATATAAAATCCTGGAAAGAGACAAGACACGACAAGTGTTGGGGTTTTATGGAGTGTGTGATGCAATGGAAAGTCTTGGCTTAGCCTACATCCCCCGTTGCATTCCTTGAGATCTCTGTGACACCACGGGGATTTAGTTGATGATGATGGTGGTGGTAGTGGTGGTGGGACTGTGGAGGAGATCTCTTCGCCATGGAATCTCTGGCAAAGGGAGCAATGGACTCTGGCGGCACAAAAAAAAAACCTGAAATGCAAGGAAGACGCATTTTCACACATTCAACTATTCCGATCCCCCCTTTTGGTATTAAGGAAAGAACAAGGGAAATCTTCACCCCATCTACCCCTCCCCCCATTCCCGAAAGTGTTGGAGTCAATTAAAGTGGGGTATGGGTTATTTGCATTATTTCCAACTTTCAAACTGATGATGCGGGCTGAGATGCAATGCCCATGGCTTGGCATTGGGGAAAGGATTTGTGCCATTGCGGAGATGGGATACAGATGGATCCCAATACTGGGAAATACTGGGCTAAAATAAGAGCTGGGATGCCGGGAATCTTGGAATTTTCCATATGGATCCCATAACCACTCAACCCTACCCAGCCCCATTCTCTTTCCCAATTTATGATCAACTCCTCAAAACTTTCTCTTCATAAAAATTCCTGCGGTGTAGAAAAGCGTGGCTGAGGATTCGCACCCAACAATTCGCGCAAATGAAAATCTGCAATCCCCCCTCATAAGATATAAGCAAGAGCCCCCCCCCCCTCATAAGGTATAGGCATTCCCCCCTTCGTAATTCCCCCCTTGGTAATTCCCCCCTTGGTAATTCCCCCCCTTGGTAATTCCCCCCTTGGTAAGGGGGAATAAGACGGGAAGACGAAGAAATTCACTTTGGGATTGTGGGTACGCAACCCAAACATTCCCACCACCTCAGGCTTACGGGACTTTAGTATAAAAATTAAGGTCAGGACGCGGAGTTGGTTGAAAGAAAGATGTGAATGGAAAATGTAATTATGAGGAGGAGGGGGAGGGGGTGAGTGACCTCATGAAATGTTGGAAATTATTATGACTACTTCCGATCCGAATCTCATCTTCTCTTACTACTATAGGTGGGCATGCATAATTTTAAGTGTTTGGGACATTCAGGGGGTTAGTGCGTCGTTAAAATTAGTTTCCTCCGTCCTCGTCGGAAGTTGGGTATAGGTCAACGTCCAACATCCGCTCCTCCTTAGGCTCACTTCCCCAAGACGCAATTCCAATTCAACTTTCATAGGTTTTTTAAACTCTCGGTCTAATCCTTCCACATGATCCTTATGAGATAAACAAATCATTTCGGCCGATGAGACAAATGCAAATAGACACTTTCCCATCATCTTACAAAAGTTGAATCATGATCTTCTTCCCAATGGAATGTGGAACTCTCATCCCCCGTTCTGCAACAAATGAATCCTCTTCCTACAACCAGTTTAGAAAGACAAGGAAAACGGAGAGTAGTCAGTAAATTAGAAAATCCAAACAATAGTTGGCCTTTGACGGGACGGAATTTCCAACCGTTCGTAATTCATACCGGATAATAAGGAGGGGAAAAAAGTGAACAAATTGGGATTTCTAAACAGAAACAATGAGTGCCACTCCTGCCTTTGCTTTATTTCTTGTGTTTACAAAAGAAAACATTTAATAACCAGTTAAAGTGGGATGAAAAGGGTAGAAAGGACTGGCTGAAAGTACTACAAAATTTATGAGTTAAAAAACTGAGAAACTTTGCAGTTTTTGGCGAATTCCCATTTGTCTCGTATAAAAAATAAATGCAAGATCTACAGTTTGAGGAATGATTTAATTAATTGCTCCAAAAGAGATCCGATCTCAGGGATCTCCGCATCTTAAACACGAAGGAGGGAAGGGGCAACACCAAAGAAAGTGTAAACAAAAACGTTGGCTTCATCTCCATTCATTCCACTTTCATATTCCCAAGCACCCTTTTCGACGTCCCTTCAAAATTATTATGCGGAGATTCCCGCCATCTACTCCATTTTTTCCCCAACCCTCAACGGCGTCCCATCTTTTCTCATTAAGTGACTCAAATGGCAAATGGCTCAACTCACTCCCATCTCATAAATTTTTAAAAACATTTTGTATATGTCCTTGACATCAAAGTATCCCGGATCCGTAGCCCCGCCGCACGCTCTTTAGTTACCCCTACCATAAAAATCAGAAGGGCTTTGAATAATTTATCCTTGATTTTTAAAAAAAAACTAAAAAAGTAGGGGGCGGCCGTGTTTGTTTTCACTTTCCTCTTGAATTTATTCAAGTTGACGTCTGGGGGGTTTCTTTTTTGATTGATCATGATTTGCCAAGTTTTGATTTCTTGAAATAATGCCTTCCGCCCTTGATTGAATTTGATGATGATATGGGGTAGTTTAGGAACTAACTGGGGAATCAGGAAAACCCGAGTTCACGGACTCTAAAATTAATTACAAGGCCACTCCTACACGTGGGGAGAAGGAAAACAATGGAAATGCAACTAAACTTTATGGAATTTAAGACGCTACTGGAAAGACACTCGTCTTCCTATTGTTTTCACTCCTGAACATTCTTTGTTTCTAAACCACTTCAACTTAAGAGATGCTCAAGTGTGCCTCAACGCAACAGGGTTGATGATTAATTGGGAATTAAATAATTGATGATGAGGGAGGGAGGGGCCCTTATCGTATCGGATTTTTAGCCAAGTAGCCTTGTTGACATGGGGCAAGGTCGGCCCTTCCCCCTCTAAGTCAACAAAGAAGACCTCGTTTTGATGAATTAATTGTCGGATTTCAATTATTTAATGCATCCTCCTCCTGTAGTGCCTAGTGAGTCCCATTTTAACGATCTCCAATTAATTTCCCCCCACCGAGGTTATCCCTTTACGATACTCTGAATAAATATTTACTCAATTCCATTCACGAACCCCAATTGGCGGTGATAAAGTTGGGAATAGTTCTAAAAGCCTTGGGATTGCGGATTGCGAAATTTATTTCCCACCACATGATTGCGAATTATGGGATGGGTACTGGTGGGGATAAAAATAACAATTAAATGATCCCCATCAATCAAGGAATTCATTTAACGGTGGTCCCACTTGCGGATCCCAAATGGTGATTATGATTTACAAAAAATCGTAAAGGAAGTAATCAACTAACTCCTTCCCCCGTTAAAAAGGCTTTACCCAATCTGAAATTGATTGCGAGAATAATAATAAAAAACATAAAATGGCGGACCACCGCTACCGTCGAGGGTCCCTCAAACCGTGGGAATGTCCAGCAGGAGCCCCATTTTCTTGGAAATTCCTTGGAAAAGTAGGACGACCGCCTGATACCAAGTTCCGTTCCCTTTGTTTACAAACTTCGAAAGCCTTTGCATTACGTAGTCCCAAGGAAAGAAAATATTCAATAACACGCCGTCGTCGACCTTGAGTTGAGAAGGGCGTCCTTGCTTTCTTTAAAGGTCAAATTCCATTGAAAGAAAGAAGCCGAAATGTTCTTTAAGAAATCAAAACAAGACGGTTTGAAGGTGTAAAGGAAAGTTGTGACCATTCCGCGTGTTCTTTTATTGTCAATTGTCTTCCTACCGCGTCTCTCCAGCAAGTGATGTCTAGAAGGTCACACAAAAGGTGTTCAAAATCAACGCTTGAGCCCTTAGAAATTGAAGTTCATTTTAGATTCTCAATGGGGATGGTGATATGGATCCGGAGCGATTTACCGTGTAGTAATAAAGACATAAATCTTACATCTTCTCGCCCCCACCCCAAACGCAGCCTACAAACCATAAATACCAAATTTCCATAATAAAATTTTGTCAACAAAACCTTGGAACAAGCGTTTGGCGGGAGTCAGGGTGGGTGCATCCGGAACCAAAACTTGAATGGTGGTCATCAAATCTTGACAGAAACGAGGAGATCAAGTCGCATTTTTTTTAGAATTCAGGAAAGACATGCAAGGACGGACGACGACGACGCACCAATCAGGAGTGTAAAAAATTTACTATACGTAAAAATCCAACACTTTAGGCGTAAAAAATGGGCGTTTGCATAATTATTGTCGCTTTTGAATTTAAACGAAACGGATTTATTCAACATTTCAGATGTCAAGCGAGCGTCTCAAGGGTGTCGGCTGGTGTCTTCCTATTGTTTTTTTTTGTCCCCTTCCCTCAACTTGGTGTGGTTTCTTATGAATTAATGATGATGGTGGTGGAGATGACATTGATAGGAAGGTGAATCTGAATTAGTCAAGGGAAATAATCGACACACATTCCTTCAATTAATCTTGAATTCCAGTTGGGAAATATACGAGTAGAGATCTGGTTTTCCTTCAGATTTCAATTGTTTTTGTGATTGTTTACCCCATGAATCCTGATTCACACCTCTGACATCATCCCTCCCCCCGCCCCCCCCCCCCATCCACTCCAGTCTCCAATCACAAATCCTCATCAGCACCGTCATCCTCAATACCAAAATTCCTGGAAGGTCTTGATGGGTCCATTGAGCAAGAATTTGGACGCGACTTTGGATTGTACTTTGACTCATCTCCACTCAGCGTTCCCAATCATCAAAAGTGGACTCCCGAACCTGGTCCAAATGGCACCAAAACTTTCCAACGTTTCCCGCCTCCCTCCGTCCTCATGACCTCATTTTGGGATTTCCAACTGCCAATCGTCATGGGGCCAAGGTGGAATGCGCTCGTTATCGATATCCATTCCCTCAACACCTATCTTTCCTTTGTTTTCATTTTTTAGCTTGAATTTAGCTTGAATTGACCCCACGAGGCACAATGGGCAGCCTGAAAGGATCTTTGGCATGAAATCTGGCTCCGACTGATTGACTGGTTGGTTTATTCCACAAGGGCTCGTTGATAAGGGATTGAATCAGTTGGTCCAGACCAACCCGTGAACATCTTTGGACTTTGGACCCTTTTCATCCTCATCCTGAATACATCCCTCTTCATTTCATTTCAATGAAGGAGGGAAGAGTGATGATGAGTTTTAAGGCGAGGCCGGAAATGCCACTACGGACTCCACTGTTCCAAATTACCCTCACCAGGCATTACCAAGGGATGTTCCGAAGGGATGATGCCTAGAGGATGGGCTTTGACAGAGACATACGGAGATCTAGAAATGAATGGGGACGATTGAGTGACATAAACGGAATACTGGAAGCATCCGTCCTGAGCATGGCGCAGAGGGACGCTTCCTGATGACCTTTCAAAGATCAGGACACTACCAAGGACCTCCCCGGAGAAAACACACCCGAGACCGAAGCTCCTGCTAGATCCAGGACAGGAAGATCTACCCAGGAATTTTCATTCCGTTTCAGGATTCAGAACCCATTGATAATTTCTTTATCCCGAATTTTCAGCCCTTGATCTTTTTGCTTCTCAAGAAGAGACCCTTGGTCCTTAGAATTTGGTCCAGGGACTCTGGTCCCTTTTGACCTTCTCCTCCAACGGACATCATTGTGCACGCTCATGATTTAATGGAGGTTCTTTGTGGCTCGTCGTCATCCGGCTGTTCTTCCTCGAAGAAGGGCATGGGGCCTTAAGGTTCATATTTTATGGAAACCTTTACGCCGTCGAACACCTTGAGGGTTCTGGAGCCACTTACTTGGAATGGTTCAAGAAAGCCAGGAAACACACGCACGAGAGTAAGACATGAAGGACCCTAACAGTTTAAGTCCCCACCAAGTTCCTTGAAATTTCAGATTAAGGTCGAATTCTATAAATCGGAAATGCCGGTTTATTAATTCTCTGGTGCGATTTTAATTTAGTGACCCAATTACAATGATATTAATACACTACTTGCATTCCAATGGATTTCAATGGTTCTTTTAGCCTAACCTTGGGCAGGGAGTTTGATGACCAATAACAAGCCTTGCAACTGGTGTTTATTTATACAGCAATTAATATCTCAATGCCAATTATGCGCATTTGATTCCTATAATCGTCACACCCAAAAGTCAAGTAGTAAAAAATGTGCGTCAATCAATGCCTAGTTAATTAATTTTATCCGCTTTTAGTCCAAGGTAAATTACTACAATTAAATAACCTCCAAGAATCCAGAATTGCATTTTTATTCTCCTTGGATTCAATATTGATGGGTGTTTAAAAATGAGGAGACCACCATTCCCCATTGACAAAATGCACGAGTTTGCCCAAAATTAAAAATTGCGATCCCGAAGGTCAGCTAAACTCGTGTTGAGTTCAAACGCGACAGAAAAATGGCGACTATACCATTTCCGTCAATGGTAATTCTAAATGTAATCAGCCCCACATCCCACGACCAAGTCAACATCACCATTGCTGATTTCCATGCCTATTAAGTTAAAAATCTGGAGCTCCACACACCTTTGAGTCATAGGCATTGGCGCTTACTCATTTTTCGCGACGATCCAAAGTTAGTTCTTAATGTCGCCATTCCTACACGCTTCCAAACTTCCCGTTGTTTTGCGATGAAGGGGAGGAGATGATGCCAAGGTGAACGATGATTAACTTTATAAAAAATAATTGATTGCATCAGTTTTGGCATTTCCCGTCTTCAAGCGCCATGTCAGCTGCATGCCGGCCAACTTACCAATGTCGCCACCAACCTAACTGGGACCAAGCTGATCGACTGGACTTTAGCAATGAAAATCTGAGTGACAGGAACGATGAGAATCCACTGGAGAAGGCCGTCAACCATAAAATTATGTCGACCGTCAGTTGAAACTTCCCGCCAGGCGGTCAGCGATAAGTCTTGTAAAACAATTCCCAATTATTCCCATGTCCAATTTTCTGCCTTACGATTACTCTAAATTAATCAAAATTTCCAATAAGTACGCTCCAGTCGAATCGAGTATGGAAACCGTGCCTTCTTTTGTTCTCACCAAAATTGATTTCCATTGAGTTCTGTATTTGTCACGTGGGAAACAATTTCTCACGGAAAATTCTACTGCGAGAGTAGATTTCTGTTTTGTTTTTGGCATTTGGAGGTTTTCGTACAAAATTGGTTGGCTAAACTATGCTCGGATTCAAAGGATTTAATTTGTCCAAAAATAAAAGTAAAGAAACAGTGGTGACAATGGAATAATGGAAAATGGAAAAGAGCATGACATCCTGGAGATTTCAACTTTTCCGAAGGAAAAGTTTAGCGTCATCGTCGTCATCAGCGTGTGGGTGCTGCGTTGTTTTATTTTTATTTTTAGCACTATATCATGATTCAGGAGCTTCCAATTTATTTCAATCTGCTTTCCCTCCTTCCTTCCATAAAGAGACAATCAAAAATAGAAAACTTTTTTTTCTCATATTTCATCATAATCAAAAGTTGAAGCTTAGAAAAATGGTTCCATCAAGGAGTGCCTGGAAAAGATTTTATTTTTTTTTTGAAAAGAAGGAGAGTGAAAGTGTCAAAAGTTTTGCAATTCTTGAAGAGAAAGTGATGGAAAGGAGGGAGTCCTTTCTTTTCCCATCATCCCAATTCTTCATAAAGAAAAGGCCTGGGCATGGAGTCACTCCCCTCAGATTTTCATCGGAAAACAACTTTTGACATCTGGAAAATAACTTTAGAAAAACAGCGATCCCAAACAATACCCAAAAAGTATTTTCACTAAAAAAGAGACAATTTCATAAATTTCCTTATAAATTCACAGTGCTTTGTCCATAATTCGTAAATGTATTTTCATTGTTTCTAAATTTTTGATTTCTTCCCCACTGATGACTGGGATTTCCGGATGAAGTTGGAACTGGAGAAGATGGGGATGGCAGCTGGAAGGTTCCTCTACCGTCTAAATCCTTCTCCACAGCCATTACCCTCTGACATGCATATTAATGTTTCCCAGTGACATCCTTCCCTCCTCTCCCGTAACCAGAGAGCATCGGATTCAAATAACTCCAAACTCCCGTCCAAGAATTTTAAGTCTATTTATGGATATACAAAAGACGCTCAACACATTTTCATTCTCGGTCGCCACGAGCCATCTTCCTGACACAAATACACGTCCACACCACCGCCCATCCCATGCGATATGTCTAAGGGGATCCATCCTGGCTGCTAGCCCCCACTTTTCCCAACCTGATCTTGGGAATTAATTTGGAAACTTGGGAATGATGCCCGGGACGGGGAGTTGGTCCATGTGGTGGCGGAGACTACTCGCCTCCTGAAGACCATCTGCCATTCCAAAGTACTCCACGCGAGACTTGTTTTTTCCCTTCTTTTTTTTACTATGATGGCCTTATGTAATCCATAATGGAGGGCTTCCTGTTGTAAAGTCTACAACGGTGGCAGCGGCGGGTAGTGTGTGGCAGCTGTCTCCCAGTTGTAGTTCTTGGTAGTAGGAACCTTACACTCACACGCTTCCCGCTTAGCCGAACCCAACTTTCCTTCTTGGTTTTCATTCCAAAGTTTGGAATCGAATCGGACTGGAAACTGTTCTCCCCTCCAAAACCGAAGTTACCCGAATCCGGGCATTCACCCCGCCGCCACCACGCCACCAGACAACTTAGAGACTTAGACAGAGAGGAAATAAAGTGTGTAGGATCCACTATGAAACCACCGTCAAAATAATACCCGCCTCCCCCTCCCGTCGCAGCCTGAGCCCAAGAAGATCCAGACGCTGCTGGATTTCGATCCAACGAGAAAAAAATGAGCCCGGATTCCTTTCCTTCCTTTCCCGTCCCATCCCTCCGTTCGCCGACCCGCCAACTACCATCAGCAAAGGCCAAGAGCCTCGTACCATCCGAATATGAAAACGTGTTCGGAATTTTGAAGACATGGTCACATAAAAAAGGGGCGAGAGGATAGTCGTCTGCCTCGCATCTTTCAGTGTAAAAATGATGATGGGGGATGATGCTGGAAAGGGGAAGGGTCCAGCAGGTTGTCCCAAAATCCTTGTTTGACTTTTCCCAGACTGAAAAGTGGCCCAGAAAATGATTCATTTCAAAGAGGTTCCTACGAAGAATCGCTTCATAAATTTGTCATTGGAGGAAGCGATGGCTGACGGTCAACACGGGGCGGTGTGTGCCACCTTGTTTATTTTCTGCCCTTCTTCTATTTTTATTTGTTGGAATTTGCAACTTTCTCAAAAGTGGACTGCTCCACGGGCTAAAAACTTTCTCCGAGGTGAACTGCCACCCCCGACTCGGTTCAAGTTGAGAAATTCGCAAGGTTAGGGAGGGAAAAGGAGAAAAGCATGGACGCATGGTTAGGCTGGAAACGGGGAGCCATGTGCTCAGCCCGCGCGTCCTTTCTCGACGGGAAAGGCTTGGAAAACGGGGGAATGGAAACCAAACAGACGCCCGCACGATGGCACAATGTTCAGAGACGGATCGATAACTGCACCATGTGTCCTCCTCGCCCTTGTTTGTCTCGGATTTTAGGTATTCCGAGAAGACGCACGCAACTCGGGAAACTTCAATCCGACGGGGATGGAGTGGGAGCATCAGCGTCAGAACAAACTTTGGATCGGATCTTGACTTTAGGAAGAAGCGATGATGAGGACGTAGCAGCCAGGCGTAGCTCGTAGTAAAGTCGCCTTAAGACTCGACCCAGCCTTCCATTCTTCGACCCCTCAAGGAAAAAGGGATGAAGAAGCGCGCCTGACGTCGGAGCTTCTCCAAGACTTAAGTCTGACGGATCCTGAATAAATTCCCTTGTCCAGAAGTTTATCCTGTGGAAAATCCGGCGGGAAGGGAGAGCCGAAGCTACTAAGTGGATTTAAAATCTGTTTTTCTTAATAATGAACCATAATAGAGGAGACTCATGAATGATTCATGAGTGGATGGATGATGATGAGGAATCAGGGGGACTGGAGGGCTATAGGAGTTCTCCAGGGGGGACTTTCCAGCTCCCCTTTTCCATGTCCATGGCATAAAAAGGAAGAAGAGCAATTAAGCCGAACCAGAACACAAATGTCGTCGAAGCTACTACTACTCCAATTCCAGACCTTTCGGTGCTCCCATTTTAGGATCTTTAGAATGAATAACTTATGAGGGACATGGTCTTCTAATTATGTGAAAATGGGACTTGAGTCAGGGACGAAGTTGGTTGTAATTGGTCCGTTTTGGCCTTCCATAATTACAGGAACGTTTGAATTTGTAATGTAGAGTGCCAGTTCCAAGTTCCCCGACGACACCTTAATTGACAGGTTTAAACTCATAGGAGCGGGTTCGGGGCTCAGCCCCACCGCAGCAGGCGTGAAAGACAAAGGAGGGTTTGGCAGTAGAAGGAGTTTAGAAGGAGCATTTAGGGGACACCTTTCTAGGATTCTGTAATTTCTCCGTTGTTTCGGGGTTACAGGATAAACAATTGGAAGTCGACCCTCCCCCTGGATGTACCCGTAATTTTGATCCGTATCTGTAATGAGGCTGCAGCCCTTTGTCATCCCGGCGACATCAGATGGCTACCACCACCACCCTGTCCAGGTTCCTACTTTCACCCTCCGCCCTTTACTTTCCCGTTCAAATCCCTGGAAAAACCAAATGATATTACGGAAACGGAAATTGAAAGGAAGCCAAATGTTGCCTCAGGATTACTTCCAAACTTTACCTTCCCCGTTTCAATTTGAATTGAGGATCCCCTTTATATTAAACACAAATTGTACATTTCCGCATTTGCAAAAAAGAAAGCGTGAAGCGTCCTCCTTTCTCCGTCATGTGGGGCCGAGGTGTGAAAAGTATGCGTGGACCCTTGTGTACATTTGGGACCAGGGAAAGTTCAACATGCCATTGCGGTTGTGCCTTTGCGTTTTCCTATCCCCGCCACCGCTACTTTCCCTGCCGACTTCCGCATGTAAATAAATAACCTTGAGCTCCGGGAATAAAGGATTTCTTTTGTGGTCCTCTGGTGGTGTGGGAAAGAAGAGTGAAATTGAATTTGGGGGGAAATGAATGAATGGGGTTGGGGCTGGAAAGAGGATCCTGAAACACCCGAAAAGATGGAGAAGGTTGGGACCTTTACTAGTAAACTGCCAGAAGAAAAAGGAGAGGAAGGATCCTGATCCTGCCACGTGGAGACTGGAATCCATGTTCCTCGAATGTACAATGTTACTGGAAGAATGTACAGAATTGTAGGTCTTCCCGCTGATGCCATTTCCACACAACACTCCAGACAGTCAACCAGTTCTTAACCCTCATTTTCTTTTATGTCTTTTCTCGGTTGGGATTGCGTGCGGTGGTGGAGGTAGGAAGGAAGGAAGGAAGCGGTGGCTGTGGGTCTTTCTGGGGTCACGTGGGATAAGTTCCCTAGGTGGGCTCGGTCATTCACGTTTATATTTCAATCTAATGCCCTGAACCCGCTCCTGGGTCTTGGAGCAGGGAACCTTTATTTTTCCGCTGGATTGAAAATGAAGAAAAGTTTGTCTAAAGGGAGGACAAGTAATGGCTCCGGTGGGACACGCGCTTTCTCCTCTACTACTACCACCACCGTAACCCTCATTTCCCGGGTAGAAAGTAGTAACGGATCCCTGGAACTCCTCGCCCTCCAGCCTTCCACTCCCATCAATCCAGGAGGACTACAATGTCGAACCCCCGAATTCATAATACTCCGGGAGATAAAAGTATGAGGAAGATACTTTCCGACCGAGGGAGAGAATATGGGAATTGAGGCTTAAATTAGAAGTGGAAGCCTAAAATCCAAAGTCTCTTTGTCTCTTCCATCTTCATCTGTTGCCCATTACACAATTAGTGTCAGGAAGCGGTGGGGACGGGGAGTAAATATTTGAAGAAAGTCAGAGCTCATTTTCTTAATCGACTCCACCTTTCCAGGGTCCAGGGGGGGGGACTTGACAATGACACATCCTGGTGGTCCATGACCCCCCAACTTCCATTACAATTGACTTGGAGGATTTTATTTTATGACAGAGGGTGACACTAGGCTGGAATGAGTTCATCCCTTTTCCCTGGCCCTTCCAAAAGTTCCGAGAGAGGTTATCACACTCTCTCAACTGAGACTTAACAACCAATTCAAGTCATAAAAAGTTGGTGATGAGCTTTGGTGGGGATAAAGCGACACTTCGGATGAGGCTGGAAAAGGGGTGGGGTTGACATGGAGGAACTTGAAACTTTGTTCAAACGACGACGGCCTAGCGATACAAGAGCTCATAATGGGAACGATAACAATCACATAAATGAAAGAAAGGATAAAGGAAACGCTTCCCTTTCTACTTCCCTCTCCAGCTTCTTCTTCTCCAGTCGTCGCGGTGGGCAGGGGCTGGAAACGCTGGTGAAAGGAAGCTGGAGAGGGAAAGAAAACCTTGAAACTTTCACTTTGAATAGAAAGGGAGAGTTCTCTAAATGACTTGAATTAAAGTTCAAGTAACTCTCTAAGAATATCAACAAGGGAGGGGGAAAGGAGGTTTAAGTTGCCAATTACGCTCGTAATGTTCAACAATCCAACGGAACCCGAGAGTTACACAAAGGAAGAAATTAAATAATAAATTGCAATTCAGAATTATTAAGTTAACAAAGCTACGCTTGGATTGAAAAAACTACATACAGGGTCCGCACGTTATATTTTTCACACCGTAGTTTTCCAATATTTTCGTCAACAGTGCATATTTCCTTTATAATTTTTTATGATTAATTCATGCGACACAGAAAGATAAATTGAAAAGTTGAACTCAGAAACCAAGCCCATTAACCATTTGCATATTTGTCATCTTACAAAATTAATAAACAAAAATTGAAAATTTGTTCAAACTTTTTATGAATTCCATTGATAACACCCTTGACTCCAGCGTGACATCAAAAAATTGGAATTTATCATTTAGCAACAGCTCAACTTTTCGAGACTTTCAAATTGTTATGTTTATAAAAATTCAGCTTGATAGAATTGACTTTCCGCATAAATTTTCCAGACACAATAAGTCAAATTTGCATATATGGTACATCAAAAAGGTTAAGCAGTGTCGTATGAATTAATCAAAAAAAAAATTAAAAAACAATATGCACTGTTGACGAAAATATTCGAAAACTACATTGTCAAAATATAACGAGCGGACCCTGTAGCACGTGGAACAAAACAAACTTTACCAAGAAAACGAGCATTTATCTCAGCATTAATTTCACTCTGTTTAAATTTTATAATTATTGATTCTCGAATTGGAGTGGTTGGGACAGTGAGTAGTTTCAAATATTTAGACAAGTCCTTTCTAGTTTACTTGAGAAATGGTTGGAGGACAAGTTAGAAGTTAAATAATTTTCGAGAACATCCTCGTCAAACGCACGCGACGCAAGGAAAGTGGGATTGAATTGGAAAACAATCCACTTATTCCCAAATTCAAAAACGTTTTTCCTTTAGGTTTTTCTCCTTGCTCCCATTCCAGGCATTTATTTAGGTTCAAGGAAAACAATCAAGAGCTCTTACATCCGCCGTCCAAACGTTTAATCGGTTAATGAAACTATCAACATTAATTAACTAGGAATCGATTTATCTGAGAATATTTGGGGTATGGATCCGTCGGATAGCATGTTTATTTTGAATCAACAATTGTCGCACTACTAGGGAAATTACTTGCGTCAGGGGCTAGAAAAATATGTTTTGCCGGAAAATGAATGAATTTGATGAGTTTGACAAGCAATTTGAATTGAATTAATTTTGAGGTCAAATGAATAATGGTGAGAAGAGTTTTTATGACCTGGAAGGGGGGGGGGGGGCTGTGGCTGAGGCATAGGAGGCGGAAACGGGAAACAGTTTTTGCAAATTATCATTTGATTCTTTTAAATTACTTTTTCACACTATATCTCCAAATTAGGTTAAAAGACAAATGGTCCAGTTCATTAAACCGTGTGAAATTAGGTTTCTGTTCAAGGAAAACTTTAAAATGAACATACCTCTTAACGTACCTGCCGAATACAGAAATGGCGTCCTTATGGGACTTTGGGAAAGAAGTTTCTCCATAGTTCATTTCATTATTCCCATTTAATCAAGAGCATTTTTATAATTTCGTAAATCAAGTCCCTGAATCAGAAACCACGAGACTTCCCATGGATTTATTCCCCTACATGGGCTCAACCCTCATCAATCAGTTTGGATTGCATAACCAATTTCACAACCTTGGAAATTGGATTAGCGATGATGAATGCGAGAGAGGAGTTCAGGGTGGGATCCACAGAAGGCTTGAAAAGAAAGTAGGAACGGCTGTCACTGTCCATCTGATTAACAAATGGGCAACCGACACAACGGGTGACCTTGAAGATATGACGATTCTGATGTGGATCTCGAGTCATTCAAACACAATTTACGTCAGCCGCCCACCTTTTAGGGAGTCCAAATGACGCGAGACTTTGTACAAAAGTGAAAGCATTCTTTAGAAAATAAGAATTCGCACTCACTTTCACCATTTCTGCTCTGCCTGCTCCCAACAATCCCACTCCATTCTTATTCCTTAGAATCCACAAAGTATGGAACTTGAGGGTCAATATTCGGAATCAATGAAAAATGTCCATTGCCTCCCCATCCTCGTGTGCTTAATTTTGGGAATTAATTCAGTGAATGGATAATTTAAAATGAATGGCCAGTCGCCACTTGATTCCCGTTTCCATTTTTGATTCACAGAGAGGTGTGAAGTCCACTTTGCAATTTTTGGGATCGTTGATACCTTTGTGGACTATGCCCTCCCACACCATTCACCGTTCTGTGACTTCCTGTATTATGGCTCATCCCATGACTCATGACTCATTCATGATGCCGCCGCCGGTACTTTGCCCTGTCAATTGTCCTCTCCTCAATTCCTGATCCTACTCAACATTCAACAATTGCCATTCGCCAGCCTCGGCCATTGTTGTGCTTTATTAACATTTTCCACCGGGACACCCCACATGGCAAGGGTCGTTTCCTTCTGGGGCTCAGGGTGGTGTGAATGTGCTTGGCCCAAAACGCAGTCAACCCGTCTGGAGAAAATCAATGCCAAAAGTCTGCAGACGCATAAACTCAGGCTCACTCCGGTGGAAATGTGCAAAAAAAACGTCTTTTTGCAAGAGGGGGGCTATTGTCCTCGGTTGAGAGTTTAATAGCCAAGTTCAAGGTCCCTCCTAGCCTAGGCCAGGTAGAAATTTCTGCGAGACGGGTAGAAATGGCAGGAGGAGGAGGAGGGACCCAACCAGAACCAAAATGTGTCGCAAATATTTCTTTTGCCAATTTTTTGTGCCGGATGCCGTTTTTTCCCTGCCCGGTGGTTCCTTTGACCTCGAGAAATGGGCCCAAGCGGAGTTCATTGTTTGTTACGGACCAGAGGGCGGGGGTTGGGAAGGAATGCCGAAATTACCCTTCATAAAACGCAAATAAAAATAAGGGATTTTGGGACCCAGAGAGTAAACTAAAAAAAACCACTTGGGAATGATGGGAAAGAAGGAGACACTTTCGGGCTTTAAGGAATTCACAGTATAAGCGTCCCCCTCAGTCCCATTTTCTAATCAGCCCCAAGTCAAAATTCAGTTTCACACGCACTGAACTTTCTACCCTGAGGGGGAAAGTAGGAAAGGCACGAGGGTGGGATGGGTGGGGCTTTAATTCTAATGAATCCGCGTGGAATGTTCTCATGATCATGCGGCGGAGGGCATTGACATCACGGCGGACCTTGATAGTAAAATCCTTTCCCAAGAGCGTACTACAACAACTGCTGCTGCGTAGTAAAATCATGGGGCATGGGTTTCATGCCAAAATGGAAATGATGAATTACCTGGGGATGATGATGATGAGAAATAGAGGAGAGGTTTCATTGACTCCTTCAAGGACCACCACGTCATGGACAAACTCCACAATTATCCAATCAACGCCCTCGCCATCCCTCACCCAACACCTGACAGGCTCATCCTTTAATTAACATTTACGAGAATTACTTACTCTACCATTGTCTCGGAATCAATCCAAATCTAAAGAGTGTCTCCTCAAGTCAATCAACTCGTTACCCCGAACACTTCCACCCACCCACGTTTACCCAGTAGTATGTATAAATCCACATTTCCTGGCAATGTATTCCTGTCTGTCCATGAACTTATTATTCCTGGTAGTACGTTATGCTTTGTTCATATTATTTCGCCCCCAAAACAAATTTATTATTATTATTATGTGAAATTTTGTTTCCCGATAGAAAGGAAAGTCACCCCCTGACCCTGACGGGGAAGCCTTATAGTGGTTGGACCTTATTTTTATATTTCTAGGTCCAAGTTGATAAGTTCATCCCAATTAATTGGTTTCCCAAAGACCTCATTATTGACCCATGACTCATAGTTCTCTTTGAAAGTGTCCGTGAGGTGAACCTGGCGACCCAGGACTCCCTGCAAGGAGGTCTCCATTGGCTCAAAATCAGGCAGAATCTAAAAATAATGGAGAAGATAGAAATACAAGAGAATTTACTTTGGGAATTAGCATAAATTGATCCTATTCAAATACTCGTAGCTCACCTTCCCAAGCTCTCCGTATCTTCTATTATTGAAACGATCCACAGCGGCTCTCAAGGCGCATTCTTCAGCTTGAAAGTCCCAAGGCCTCGCATCCAAATCTAAAGGAAAACAGAAAAGTGGCTTATAGTAGTTCTGCCTCCTAACTCATACGGTTCAACAGTTAATCAACAGTTAATTTTTAGATTAATAAAAACTGACTGAAAAGAGGGGGCATATACAAAAAAGGTTCTTGATTTAATTCTTTTTAAAACAGCTCCTCTCAATTTAAAAAACCCAGAATTCAATGGTAGTAAAGAGGAAAAGTTTACAAATAGGAATAATAGAGTCATAAATCAAGGGAAAAGAGAGTACTCTTGTTTTTTATTAAATGTAACCCCCATTCATTCAGTCTATTCATCTCACTCATTAAACTAAACTCAAGAGGCAAGAGTTGGTTTAGATGATGAGATGGGATGAATAGAGGCAGGGAAGGACGGGATTTGATAAAAACCCGAAAAATCATTCAGAGAAGAAGGAAGACGCAAGTGGCTTTCAATTTCCCATCCCCTCCCTTCTTCCTTCCTTCCGCAAAGTGAGTGATTACCCCACTTTATTAATGTCTCGATTAATTCTCGACAGACTCCTATTTGACAAGAGTCGCTCTTATTTAAATCTCCATTCCGAAACTCAAATATCCTCTTAACTTAACTAAACAACTCACTCAAATGTCAGAGGCTACTAAAATCAAAACTAAATATCGAAAGTTTAAATATCCGAATGAGGGAGGTATGTGGGTGGTGACGGTGGTGGCAAGGAGCCAGGATAAACCACGGAATTTTAAAGCAGTACTATAAAGTAGGTGTCTTACCATTCCCGTAAGCCCAATCATCAGTTAGGCGATGACGAACTTTTTGATAAATGGCTGACATTGTCTTCATATTTGCCTTCCGCCATTGTCGTCCCAAGTACTTTGTCTGCATTTTCAGTAGCTTGAGAATGTAGAGTTGGTTGACGGGATGCTTGACGCGGAGAGATCGTTTTAGTATTGGAGCAGATTTGAATACTACCAGCATCTATGAAATGAACAATAAAAAGTTTCTAGTTTTGAATAATTAATTATGAAGTAACTGTTTAAATAAGCACAAGATTCCTTACCATGATGCGAGAGTGCTTCCATTTCGTAAGTTTATTGAGAACGCGCAGAAGGTTGATACATGCAAACAAATTCCTCCAGGTGTATGGCTGATGACTTCCAAATTCGAGTCCTTCAGGGGTAAGTTCGTAAGGCTCAGTGAGAACACATGCAGGGAAGTCAGCCAGTAGGATTCTAATACATGAACAAAAAACACAGGCTTACATTTGACTCAAGGAAGTTCTACTCCACTTTGGAAGCGGAATAGAAGCAGAATATCTCCCTTACGTATTTTTAGCAGTGACATAAACTGAGATATTTTGGTTGAAGAATTTGAGTACGAGTGGGATGCAATTGGCAAATACGAGATGTTGGGAAATGAATTCAAACTGGTAGATGTGATTAATCTTGGTGTGCTTGAGGAGTAAAATGAGGATCCCAGAAATTGCTTTTACGATAATCTCCTTGTGTCTGGCGACGTCAATTCCCAATTTCATGGATTGGACAACAGTCATCCTGTCCAAAGAGAAGGAATTCAAAAATAACAAAATGCAAACATGTTTTTACAGAAGATTTGAACGAGAAAGCAAAGGGAACTTACGGCATGTCTTCTGGAAGGACATCGGCCATGATATTAATTGACTCTGATTTGCTTTTGGAAGTAGGGGCAGCTGCCAAAAGGACTTTGAGGAGGGCAATAATGTATTGCGGAAGATTGGGAAGTGCAGCAGCATAAAAGACTTCAACTGGGTTTGAGTCATCATCTTCCTTTTCGTCAATGGACAATGGACACTTCCATAACTCCTCTTCCCGCTCCATTTGCCATTCGGATAAAGAGACATAGACGTGCTAGAAATTAATTGAAAAGAGGCATGTAAAAGACATTGGTAAAAATATGGCACATAAAACTCCTCCTACTTGTTGTAGACTAACTTACGTCTTTCAAAACTTTGACTCCTTCATGGATTGGTGCTGGAAGCCCAACGAGCGTTTCCCGATCTCCATCAACTGGGAATCCCAAGAATTTGAGCCTTGTGCTATCAAGATACGTGTCCAAATCCTTATTTCGAACTTTGGGGGTCCATGGAAGCCCTGAGAGGAATGGAGTGAAGTTTACAACAGATTGTCACTAAAATTCCAGTCACAAAAGTACCCTTACCTTTATTTTTCGTAGGAAGAGGTGTCATTGGACGTGGTGATGGAGGTTGTGGAAGCTCTCCGGACTCCTCAAGGGCCCGACGCTCCTCAATTTCTTTCATTTCATCATCCAGCTGATCGTTCATCTCCAATTCCAAAGCTGCTGCTTCATCTAAACTACTTTGCTTCATGAGACCCTGCTGTGGATACGAAATAGTCGCGTTAAGCTCTACTGTGCATTTCTTCCTTAGATACATTTACAAAAACGAGATCTTACACGCCGAAGTGGCCGAACATTTCTTCGTTCTACTTCACCATCTAAAAGTGCGTTGGCTGGAGGGGAGGAAGCTCTCATGTTCTTAGAGATTTCTAGTGTATCTTCTATTTGTGGTGCTAAACCAGCTGCTTCTCGGTACTTATCTATACAGAAAAAATTCACATTTACTGCTAAGCTCATTGCATCTAGTTTGTTTACTTTCTGGTCAACAGAGTTACTTACTTTTCAATTCTCGAAGCTCAGAAGTTCCTCCAAGGGAGAGGAGGATTACCTTCCATAAAACTAGAAGAACCTTTTTAATTGGAAAATGTGGAGCTGAGCCGCTACAAAACTTGGTCACTATTTTCAGCAACTTGACCGCTAGAAGCTCATCTGGCATTGGTGAACCTGAGGCAAAGTATTTGAATAAGAACAAAAACAGGCAGAATGGAACTGATATGAACAACTTACATAACTCTGTCTTGAAATTGGATATGTGAGGTTGGAGGTGCTCGTCCTCTTCACCACAACGTACCGTTTCAATGATCGTGTATAAAATACTAAGAATAACCCGTAGATCTGCCGAATCAGCTAAGCTAATTGCCGGTTTCCGCATTGCCGCTGGTCCGGGGCAGGATCTAAAGGCATAGATAAGAGTATCAATTCAGAGTCAGCTCAATACCGCGCAGTTTGAACAATTCCCTTACTCTATTTCAAGGCTAAGTAGATCTACGACTGCTGGGAATACTCCATTCTTTAGAAAAAGAGCAACATTCCGTCTTGTCCACGCCTGTTGCTCCACGTCTGACTGTACCTCGTTCCAACAACCCTGAGATGAACAGAAAGAAACAATCAATAAGAATCAGGGACAAGCAGTTAATGGATACTAATATATATTTTCTTATTTACTAACCTGAGCAATGTAGAGCAGTGCTCTTGCCGAGTCATTTCTGGCCGACTTGTCTGTCATCTCGAGGAAATTGAGAAGGCGGAGTAAGATGGATTCTTGGACCGTAGGACTCAGTTCTTGCCACCTTGGTTGGAATCCCCAGAGAAAGAGGAGTGTCTCGAAAGAATTTAAGTTTTGCCTAAATTCCGGCCCTTCAGTGTAACTGTAAAGTTCCGAGATTTCATTTGTATACGAGTCAGCATCATCGTAGGCAAAGTCGAGGTCTGAGACTTCTTCCCCACTCGTGCCCCCATCGGATTCTTGTCGCTGACGTCGGAGGATGTCACGAATCTTGGAGACAGACACTCCGGTTCTGTCATTTAGAAATGGCTTCTGGTCCATGTCGTCCATTGGTGAGCGCCCTTCCGGTCAGTCCCTATCACAACCCGGAGAATCCAAATGACCTCCTGTGAATAGTTTAATTTTAGATAAATAAGACTCTGTCCTATCTTGTCTTGTTGGTAATTTTCTTTTGTGATTCAATTGATACTGAATTTTGAGAGACAAAATGTAAAGTTGACAAATTGAATCCAAAGTCCTTGTTTTGTGATAAAGAAAAGAAAGGAAACAGAAACACACCTCGCACAACATGAATCGGATTGTGTCTGGGTTGGGCATCCCAGAGTTGGGCACCCATCCGGAGCTGGACAAAGAAAAGTTGTAACATTTTCCTGGTGACATAAAATGTCAGTTTTTTTTTGTTTTTTTTTTCAATGGTCAATTTATTCAATTATCATTTTGTGATGTTGGAGTCTGATTACGAATCATTTAGAACCCACCAAAGTGGCTTTACACTAAAAGATTATTAAACTGTTCGATTTATTAATAAAAAAATCCAAGACATTACGGCATTTTATGTAACTGGGTACCCTCCGGTATGCAAATTGTAATAATTAGAATTTGCTTAGCGGAGGGTACCCTGTTTGCTGTGTGTGGAAAACAATTTAAAAATTCCCGCTTCAAGGGGCCATCGCCATTTTCCATCCTTCGCCCCTTTTCCTCCTTGTTTTCTTCTTTTTGCTGCACATTCTAAAAAATGCCGTCAATCAGTCTACAAGTACTCCCCGAATTTATCTTTTGATCCAAGTAATTGCAAAATTCTTTTGATTTTAAGGAAATTCAATTTAAACTTCTCCAACACCCGTACAATACCCGTGGGCAACAATTACCGGGTACGATGCAGTTGACCAGTTATATCAAGTAAGCGAAGTGTAGTTTGACAATGATAGAATTCCGGATCCGAAAATCCTAATGAGATCTAAATTCAAAACAATCAGAATCAAGGGGACTATTTCAGGAGAGCCGGGGCGAATGCTGGATGTTCAGCGTTCATATTGATTTCCTGGACTCCAATCGTCTTCAGGAGGATGCGGTTGAAAATTCACCAGTCACAGATTGGTGACAGATTGGTCTGCAACGTATCGCCCATGAGAAATAAGACATTCATTCTAGGGAGCTTAGAAAGTGATGCCCCCATT
>JAQIWD010000085.1:0-36836 GCA_034694825.1 Anurida granaria
AAACTTTACAAATTGAGCACAGGCGTGCAGTTTAAAAGAAGTTTTCACCAAGAAATTTCGAGGCATTGAATCACCTTTTTCCCCTCTTACTCACTCCATCCACACTCTGGAGGAAACTAAAATTCAGTTGTGCCTTTTTTCTTCCAGTTTTGGATAAAAAAAAATATAAAAACGAAAAGATGAACTGTCGGGAAAAGTTTTAAAAATGCGAAGGTGACTCACTCCTCCCATTTCTACTAAATTCCCTAAACCAATAAAAAGTGAGTTCAGTTAATCCTTTGTGTAAACTAGTAAGACTAGAAAGGGGTTTTCTGACAAGGACAAACATCTTTGTCTTGTCAGTTGATACGGATCTTTTCCAAATCTGGGAGGTCAAGCTTCGTTGAACACACCATAAGGAAAACATGACAGGAAGGGAAAGCAATGAGGCTAGGCTGGAAAATTGGAAATCATTTGATACGCACTTGCCTAAGTGGGAATAAGCCAAATAGGGCAAGTACGAAATTTATTTCATGACTTTTCCCTCTGACACTTTCTCTCTGGAATCAGGTCCTTGCAAAAGTGATTTCAATTGACTCGGACAGTTTAATGTGACGGATGACGGAATTCAGGACTCTCTCTCTCTGCAGAATTGAAATGTGAAACACCAAATCAGACATTTCTGATTTTCAAACCTAAATACTTAAATTTCCAATTCCCGAAATGGTTGGCTGCCTGTCAGGGACAGCAAGAGGGAGGGTCAAAAGTAGTAAAGCCGCATCTGTTGGTCAAAATTACTCTCAGTCCTCAACTTTTCCTGACAGGCTTCAAACCTATTTCAGAATTTAAGTTGAGTCAACTTGAATGACTAACTGAAGGATTATAAAGTTTCAGATTCATGTTACACATGACAAACTTTTTGAAATGGATTCCATGCAGGGCCTCATGTTTTAATTTTTACTTCCACGACCACCAGAATTTCCAGAGGTTTTCAGAATAATTTGAAAACTTTCATGACTTGTGGTGGTGGTGTGCAAATTAACGTTTTTAATAATCTGAGAGTGGTCAGCTGGTGGTGGCAGACCTTGAGAAAGTTTGTATAATCCTTTCTCTACTTGTACCACGTCCATTTTTGGAAGAGCGAATTAACGAATCCAGGCCACCCATTTTCATGAATTTTAGATTGATTTTTATATATTTCGTAAGGGAATTACGAGAGATGTGGATATGGGCCATGGCGGAGTTTGTGTCAATAATAGAAGGTTCAATTTGGGAGTAGTCGTGCACTGGAAGGCTCGTATCTGGAAATGGGATTTGATTCCATGAGGCGAGAGTGTATGGCAACATTTAGAGTCCCACCAAGCCCATAACCCGCACCGCCTCCCTTTAAAATCCAATGAGGGATAAGGAAAGGATGCTGGTGCTGGATTTCCAATCCCACGCTCTCCTTCTGGTGAAAGTAAAAATTCCAGTGTGTCTCTCTCCAGAAAAGGAAAGTTTGGAGTGAAGGAAGGGAATGGAGGAAGATTTTAAGTTGTTCGAAGTGGATCTCGGAATCTTTCCTTTCCATGCCATGCCAAGGTTCCTTCATTTAATGTCCCTCTTCCCTTACTGGCGTGTTTGGAAGGCGGAGATAGTAAAAGTGTACTTGTTCCATTTCGAACGTACCTTCCTACCAAGGTACTAAGGATGCGAGCATGGGAAATTGTGAAGGCGTTATTGCTTATTTTATGACTCCACACTTTCAGGAACGATTCCTCGCACAGGTAAATATCCACCAAATGGGAAAGAAAGTCTTAAGAAATTCAACAGTCGTCAGTAGTCCATCCGACGTCTCCTTTGTTTTCAAGTTAACTCCTTGCTTTCCCAAACTTTCCAATCCCGTTTTACTCGCTCAATTTAATTTTTAAGAAAAGAGTCAAAAGTTTTCAAGCTTTTCAATTTCCATTTCTCATTATGAGTCCTGCGAGACTTAAGTGAAACCAGTAACACTTCAATTCCTTTTACACGAGTAAATCACGTATGATTTTTGCGTCAAGAAATACGAGACATAGATAAGACATAAATATTTGAATGTCGATAATTTTTAGTCCCAGTTTGAATTTGTTTTTCTTGTCACACTTTTTTGCTTTGAAAGTCGTGAAATCTTTTACGAGTTTTCTTTAGTTACTGGAAATTAACGTCTCTCATCCTTCGTTCAGAATTGTTGAAATGCAATATAGGCAGAAGAAATAAATCTCCTTTAGGTTTCACTTCCAGATTCTTCAATTTTTAGAAGAAAAGAGTTCTATAAATGGCGTAATTTCTCTTACCCATGAAATGACCTCGATTGAAACGAAATTGAGTCCTTTTGAGATAAGAAAGTTAGAAAAAAAGTTAAAAGAGGCTGGGGAAACCTATGAGTTGCAGCTTACTTCCAGCATAACTTCCTGTACCCAGGAAAAGTTGACAGGGCTTTGACAAGCGCTGAAATTAAGAATGAAGGGAAGCTTCACAAGGTTCCTTTCTAAAATGAAAATTTGTTTTTTGCAATTACAGCGGCAGAGAAAGTTCCCAGACTTTCTACTTTTAGATTTTCCAAAATGAGGTTTTGAGAACAGGAAAACAAGTCTGTTTTGCAGAAAAATCAAATATAGGTCTTCGGTTGTTGCAAAAATTAGTCTCCCTAGTTCTAAAGGAAAATTTGATTAAAAGACAAAGCCGATACGGTGCAAAAGCCTTTTCCAATTTTATGAAAGAAATTAAGGTTGTTTTTCCGTTTCACCCACTCAGACTTTCGACCAGTTCCGTCACTTGAGTTTTAACTTTTAAAAGTTTTGTTGTTGATGATTTAGAAGGAATAAATTGAATAAAGTTTATTAGTAGTAAATTAGTAGAGCCGTTCCTTAATTCCGACCTAAAGCTGATCAAGGAAAAGGAGAAAGTGACTTTGGGTTTTGGGAGGGAAAGGAAGTAAAGTTATAACTTATCTTGCATAAGTTTTAGTAGTCTAGTTTATTCTAAGGATCTTCAGTGGTTCCTTCGGTTCATTATCTTCTAAACATAATTTCAGAAAATCTCCTTTGTTGATGCCTATTAATTGAACTTTGGAGTATTTGAGTGCCTAAGGGAATTTCAATTCATATTGTAACCCAGATACGCCTAATGAGGAAACGCAAACGGATCATGTCAGCAATGTCTGGATGAAAGTTTCGTCAGTTTGAGAAAATAAGCTCTTGTACGCAACAAAATATCATCACTTTAATTACATTCGTATTTCCGTCACCGAAAACATGACAGGTTCCAATACAAGCGCAAAATTATTTAAGCTCCAAAAATTTAACTGGCTGAGAATCTGCTTGCGGGGAAACGCTTTTTGATTTTTCAAAAATGCTTGTCAAGGTAGGCATGTATTGCTTTTTTTGAACAATTTCAATAATCTTTCACTTTCACCCCAAACTGTCATTTTGTGCCTTTTAGTTCCTCATTTTTCACCCAGTTTTCCGTTATCCCCATTTTTATCCAGTTTTGAACCCTTGCCAAGAAAGAAAGCTACTCCTTTACTATGTTCCCTTAGCATGGAGGGGGAGACATAGTTGGAATAGGGAAATAAAAGACTCAGTCTTCATCTTCATGAAACAGTTTGGTCGGCCGAGTAATGGGTTGGGACGAGGAAAATCTACAAAGGTTAAAGCCCAAGTACAAACGCCATTAGAAGGGCAATTTGAAGCCTCCCTCTAAATTCTGACCACGTTTTCTCTTCCCTTCAACGGAAACCAATAAGAGCTCAAAGTTGCCTCTCTGGAGATATAATGAACCATCCAACTTTTATGCAACAACTTCAGAGGGTCTGTCTGTGGCGGGTTGTGGCGTGTATTAACACTTTCACTTGTCAGAATTAGTACAAAGAAAAATGACTCAAGATATGGACTTAAGAGCTTTTATAAATTACTCTTATTAGCTCAAAGAATAGGAGAGAGTGTGATAAAGTGGGAGTTTGGTTTAATACAATTAAAACGGCTACTCCGAATCACTCTTCAGATGCACGAAGTAAGATATTGTGGATCCTACCAAGGGAATTATAAAGGAGAGGAAAGGATGGCGAATAAAACAAATGACTTCTAGTTTCTATTTTTTTGAGAGGAAATTAGAAAAAGAAACAAGGTCCCTGTGCTCTTCCTTACTAATTACTGCGAGCGCACTTGAGCCCCTAGAGAAATTAAATGGGAACAAGAGCTATACGTCCTTACGTCACAGGCCAAAGTCAAGTCATGTATCTCATTTTTTGGTTCTTCAGAATGCTTTCCCTTCGTTGTTGAGTTCTGCTGTGAAGTTTGTTTGATTTCCAAACTATCATATTGTACGCGAGTCTTCTCTGAATCGAACGTGTTCTGGAGAGGTAAACATAACGCTGTCAGATGAATTTCATAAGAGGCAGGAGAGGACTTGAGGCGACGGAGAATGGGATGGGAAAAGTTACTAACAAAACGAAAATGAAAGGGGGAAAGTGAAAGGAAAACATTGAGAAATTATATTAGTAGTGGGGAAGAGATGATTGATGATATCTTTATGGATATCAAACCCCATCAGATTCCGGCAAGGTGGAAACTTTCATATATTGAGAGACTAGACCAGGACTAGGAGATAGAAGGAAATGGATGGTAATTTATTAGAAACTAATAAATTGTCTTGTTAAGGCTGATATTTCATTCACCAACCTCCCCTCTTTCCTTGTCTTAAAAGAAACAAGCCCACTTTGTCCACAAAGAACATTTTCATAAACAATGTCCATGGGGATATTGAAGTAAGGGGCTACCCCCAACTGTCAACGTCAGGATTCTTTGATGTACTTTTGTTATAACCATCAGGAGACTTTCCTAATTCGAAAGTAAACCTCTCTAGGATCTCACCGAGAAAAGATTACTTCTGTGTTTGTAGGGAAACACAATGGGCTTTGCCTTATTTCCCAGAAGACACCAATATTTTACCGTGGAAAAAACATATTTGAGATAACCCAACTTTCTCCTCCTTTCTCCTTCATCTCCGCTTCCTGTTCCTGGCAAAAGGAAAAAAATTTGTCAGATCTCATTTTAATCTAAAGTTCGATTTCCGATAGGATGGTTTCTCATGCTCCATTTCAGTAGGTTTCACCACCAAAGTATATCCAATGACCACGTAGGGGTTCTTGAACGGCGGTTAAGTAATACACAAATCGAAACCCTGATTTTGTTTGCCTAACTGGCGAATTTGAACGTAAAACCTGTGGACGTAAATGTAAGATTCCTCCGCGGTTAAGGAGGACTACGAATACAAGGAACAGCAGCGGAATTGTGGAGATAGCAAAGTGGATCACTACGACTACGACCCGTCACTACGATGCGCTGATGGCCACAGAATAAACAAAAAATTGATTAAAAATCAAATCCAAGCTTACGGGTTTCAAACTTCAGTTTAATCAAAATAGGTTTACGGGAAAAAATGAGATTGGATTAAAATTCAATCTCATTTTTCAAAGCTTAGTTTTATTTAGATTCAATTTTGGATTTGAGGAGTAGGGTTACTTCAGGCTGGTTTAACGAGTCCATACTAGTTACGGAGAATGTCTTTTGACCTATTTGCATTTTATTTTATCACAAATTTAAGGATTTCCACAGAAAAGTAGCAATGGGAACTCGTCTGTGTTATACAAAATATTAATTTGTTCCATTTCCTGCTGTTATGATGCTGGCGGCGGATTGGGAGTTTACGTATGGTTCCTATGCTTGTTTCCGGAAATTGGTGTGTAATTCATAAAACAACTCTCCCCGGCTTTCTGTTCCAGTTTTGGAGAAAAAAAAACTAATCAGGTTTCACTCCTTACCTTGCTTGTGTAATACCCTCCCATAAATTCACCAAGATCTACAGATCGATCCAACTTTGCTAATCCTCTGTGGTGGAATTCCTCAAATCCCCGAATCAATTCTAAACCAATAAGACCAACAAAATGGAAAAGAAAAAGAAAAAGAAAAATCAATCAAAAGTTTTTCCACGGACTTCTTACACTACTGATATCATTAGAAGTTTTTCCAGTTTTTTATTTTATACGATTCTATAGCTAATACTTTTGCCATTCTATTCAACTACAAATCAAGTTCATATGTACCAAACATGGAAGGGAAATGGATTGGGAGAAATATCAACTCATTCCATTGTTGTAAATTCTCAATTGATTGATTGAGGGTTGGGTTTTGACAGCTTAAAATCCAATATTCACTCACAACAAAATACGGGACAGCGACGACGCATTTACACAAAAATGTCCCTCGTCCTCTGTTTGTATTAGGGATGGACCAAAATATTCACTGGCACGAACTCTACTTCTTTTTTGTAGAAAAATGGTGCTGCCTCCATGTAAGGGCTCAGTATGTAAATATACGGAAGACCCCCAACAGTGGCATCTTGTCGTCTCCTACTTCCGTCGAAACCAGTCAACCGCTTCCCCGAATTCACCGCAGACTGTTTCGGGAAACCGGAACAAGGGAATTGAATCCTATCTGCATGACCTCTGCATCGTATTTCCTCCTTCAAAAAAATATACACGGAACGTTCAAGTACTATTTCAAGGGAGAAACTTAAAGAGGCACAAGGGCTCAATGTAATAAGATCCAAGATGTAATTTAGTCCCCTTGTAAAAAACATCTGCCACGTACTAGCAGCTATAAAAGTCTTTTGAAAGACAATTAACTCAATTTAATTAACAACTTTAAGTGGAGGATGAGGCAAGGGACAAGAAATAAATATAACGAAAACGGAATCTTGCTAATGAAATTATTCCTCATGGCTTTCGCAATTGACAAAAGATTGTTAATTTTAAAATCTGGACATACTTGGGATAAGTTCATTATGCTAAATCCCTGCATCCCTGTGAGCCGTGACGTTCCGTCGTTAGTCTTTGTTAAATTATTTAATACGCTCTAGCGAAAAGTATCCAACACCTCAAATATTTTGAAAGGAAAGAAGTTCACCCTGTTCTAATTTTGTATTCCCCTCAGGTAGAATTGAGGTAAAAGTGAAGGGGAAAATATAAAATGTTAAGGTAGGCACTTTCCTCCACACATTTCCCAGGGAGTCCATTCCATTTCCTTTCATTATTGCTCGAATTGTCTTGGTCTTCTTGTATAACACTTGAGCAGAGTTCCTGAATTTCTGGGAAACCTCCTACTAGAGTGGACTTCCATAAAATGTTGAAACATTAGGCAGCAGGATAAACTTTCTCAAAACGATTTTGGGTGATTTTAGTTGGTTAGGAAAATAAACTTTGGGAGGAACCTCCGGAATTGAGGGAAAGTGTTCAAGAGAACGCAGAAAAGTAAAGTCAAGCAGGCAAAGTGAATCAATAAAATTCAACCGTTAGTTTCCATATTTCCATCCCACCCTCAGTCTCAAGTGTGCTTCCTGAAGGATTCCAATGAGAAATGAGCTTCAACCAAAAGGAAATTAAAGGCTTAAATGTATCATCATTCATAAAGTTAAATCAACTTTACACCAGATTTATCCTCAGCTCAGCCACTTACACCGTCCCACTTTGCATAAGTTCCACGCGATCAATAACACCCGCAGACACAAACTTTCTCTCATCTTACCTGATGAACTCAACCTCTAATTTTTAATATTTTCTCCGGATTATCAAAATAATTTATAGTCGCTTAGAATTGGGCTTCTAAATGAGTGGATCCCCAGTATCAGTGATCCCCCTTCATTAAATCAATGTCTCCTTCCTTATACTAAATTCAAATGGACCAAGTTTTCTGTCTCTTTGGGAGACATTTAAGTTGACTTTCCCTCCTCGGGAGATAAATAAATTCTTAAAGCCCTCTTCTCTCCTACTCAAGTCACTTATTCTAAATTTCCATTTTCTTCTTCTTCCCTCCTTTTGGGAGTCAATAACTCGAATGTGCGAATCTTAAGATTCCTCCCGGCATCCATCCTCAGCAGTCAGGAAGAAGGGGAGAAGGACAAGGAGATTCCAGCAACAAAGGAAGTATCTTGGGAAATTTGTGTAATTTCCTAAAATTGCTTTTTTAATCAGAAATCGCCGGAATGAATCTCGAGAGGTTGGAGGTGGAGGTTGGTGCTGGTTCACGGGCCCGGACTTTTACTTTCAAATCGTTTTATTCCTCTCAAACCTTTATGTCTCCACTGCCTACCCAATTTAATTTAGTCACAAAAAAAAGACAGTTCCTTGTCAGGGCGTGTGTAGGAAAAAGTCTTCCAAGCATCTGGTGGTGCTCCTGCTCAGTATGATCGGAAGACTCAAAGTCCGGTGATGCAAAGAAAGGGAACAGCTTTTCCACTTTAAATCTTTCTCTTCCTGTTGGCTCTTTCTTTTCTATTTTTCAAAAGAGAAAGGAGTGAGGTAGTATGTTTATGCTTCTATCCTCATTCTAAGTCAGGGAAAGGGGACAGGCAGGCCCCTTTGTTCAGAATGACTTTATGTGGTGAATTCCTTTTTAAAGTTTCCCTCTTTTTATTTCTTACAACCAGTCAGAGAGGGAAAGAAAGAGACAGTTCCATGGATTTTTCCTTTCATTTTACCAAAAGAGAAAGCAGTACTTGTCTCTTGGAAGATTTTTAGCTGGAAACTAAGGCCTCTTTTCCCTATTCCTATCACTTTCTCCCATATACTTTCCCTATATTCCCAAGTGTAATTACTTTAAGGTTCCTTTCCTCGGCACAACATGTGAGACCACTTCTTTTTCTCTAATTTAGACTAATGTCTTGTCTTTCCAACACCAGCAAAGTTTTCATCCTTCCTTCCTCATCCTTAACTTGGCAAATAGAATCCATGCAGACCTCCATCCACCAGAAGTCACCATATTCTTTTAATTCAAGAGACTGTCACTAACTTTGAAGAGTTTCCCTCCACCGTTCCTTCCTTCTGCCTATGTACATTCTGAGGAAACTTGAGGAAACTCAACTTTTACATGAAAGGAATTAGCTTCCACCTCCTTCCTTTCAGAATTAGAGCTCCAAACTTTCGTCTGAACTAATGGCACTTCCCAAGTGTAATAGCATTAACAAAAGGATGAGAAAAACAGACTTCTTGAATTTCCCAATGATGAATTCAAGGTCTACTGGCTTGGATGAGGCTTCTTAATATTTTCATCCTGAGCCTCCCTTATCACGCCCATCTCCATTTTGAAGAAATTGAGAATTCTCGTTGCGCAGTATTAGATTTTGGAATGGATTTAAGTCAAAAGTATGACGAAAGCTAAAAGCACTCCAGTTATTAATTAAAGGATTTACATTTCCGAACTCATAGCATGACATCGTCGCAGAACAATACTTAAATTCAAGTCAACAACATCTCAAAGGAAGCAGAATGTCTAAAAAATTAATTAGTGAATATAAGAATTTGATCTTGAAGTTACTGAGAGGCTTGCAGGGTTTTACTTTCACATAATATGATTTTCTTCCGAGATACAAAGGTACATTTACACCCCAATTCTACTAACCATTGCAAAAGGAATCGCCTGGCGGCCGAGGGAACACTCGGATTTCAACAGTTCATTAAAAACAGTTATGACTTCGTTTCGAGCTATGTTGAAGGTAATTGATATAGTGGGGAGGATATCAATCACACAATGCTCATCGCTTTCCCTTCCGCCGTCCATCCCGTCAAATGACCATTGTCCTCTTTTCAGTGTATGTGAATGAAAGAAAAGTTTCTTCTAATGATGAATTTCTCCTTTCCCCTTCTCACCCGCCTTACCTGCCAACAATGGAAACTTGTGTCAAGAATTTTTTATTTTCTTCTCTCAGACCCCGATCAATCAGCACCCTGGTCATGCACGACACTTCCCTTCTTTCATCTCCTCCTCACACCCGCCGTCCGCCCTGGAAGAAAAAAAACTTTTATTGAAAATATTACGAAACGCTTGCAGAATTTCGGGGAGAAATAGGAGACTTTGACAAACCTCGTCGTGCCGAATTTTCATCAGATCTCATTTCTTTCCCTGCCACACGCGAAGAGGATTAGGGACGGAGAAAGGAGGAAGTCTTTTACGGCTTTGTTATAAAATAATAACTTGAAGAGTCCAAATGTGGAAGGATGGTTGTAAGGAGGGGGGCTTAATAAAAATCCCCATCCCTTTGGGGTTCCTGGAAAGAGAAACGGACACGGAACGTAATATAATAAATTTAGAAAAAAGAACACTAAAACACTTTTATTTACGCATCCGGTATTAAAGAGGGACTCCATTATTCTCAAACAGGAAAGGGAAGTGGAAAGTGGAGGAGAAAGCCATTGACGCTTGGACTCAATTCCAAATCCTTTAAGATCGTAATCATATTGTGCCCATGGATGACTTCATTTCTTCACTCAATTAAGATATAAAACTCCGATGCTTATCCTACTTGCCTCTGTGACAATGACAAGTGGAATTAATGCCTCATACCGCGTGAATATTAGCATCTCATATTGGCATAAAACTGATTGAAATCTGAGTAAGGTTTAATCACCTTAAATTTATGCCTAATTGTGCTCCCCAGTAGACGATTTCAGTTTATGGCTGGAGTTGTGATCAGACTATTTATTTGGAGATTTCATCTCATCATTTGCGCTCGTGCCCTTTTCTCATCTGATCGATTCACATAAAGGAGGAAAGCGACTTCCCGCGACCGTCATGTCGCCCTCAGACACAAAAGATAACAGCAGTCCTTTGTTCTTACGTGAATAGAAATTGGCCATTAGGTTTTCTGAGAAACCGACTTGGAAAGCGAAATTGTGGGTTTTAGTAATTTCCTTGACAGTGCTCCAGGATCCTTACCTGTGGCATGTCCTTTTACGGTTCTTATTGGGAGGGTTGACAATTCAGTTGTTGTGTCTTTTGTCAAACATTTAGTTTAAAACAGGATGACTCAACAAAAAAGAATCACGTGCATTTATCAGTGATTCTTTTTGGTTTAATCATCCTGGTTTAAAAAGAAAGTTCTCAAAACTGAAAATATAATCAATAGAGTTGAAGCCGATTTAGCATAGCGACGGTCTTTGGTTCTAAAGAATCGCCTTTTCCCATTAAAAGTTTTGGCACGGAAAATATAAGGAAGAGGCAAATATGATCTACGATTCATTCATTGGGGATGCCCAGGGGAGATATCGTGGGTTTATTTTAACTCTACAAATGAGCTCGAGACTAATTAATCCTCATTCCAATTCCCCCGAAGAAAGTTAATGAGAATTCTCAGAAAAGTGAAAGCATAAACTCAAAGTTTCCTAACGCTCGAGGCTATTCGGCAGAAGGAGCCAGTGAAATGAAAGGAGAGAATCCTTTTCTTCAATTTGGAACAGAAGACATGACATTTCTGGAGGCAGATCTCAGCCCTCGATTTGTAAAGGCAAAATGTAGCATGTAAAAGACCTTTTGGCAACTCTGTGTGAAAGCGCATGTTTCATACAAAGTAGTTTTGACATGTACTCTCCCAACATGATTATGACTCCATTTATCTCGCACTCCCAACCAGAGGTGAGACTGTGTCACGGTTAAGCCGTGATTCACGGTTCACTCATGGTCACGGTCGTGAACGTACGCGTGAGTGAAGGCCGAAGAACCGTGAACATGCGTGAGAGAATTGGCTGTCCGATTCCCGTGAGCGAATAAGAACAACCGTGAAGCATGTCACGGTCGCATACCAACATCGGGAAGTTTTAACTGTCATCTGTGCTTAAAGCTCCCTACGACAAATGCATGATGGAGTCCTGATGTGGCGCCACGTACGTTTTTCGGAATTGCTAAAAATAGCACGTTATTTTGATCCATCCCGGATTCTGATTTTACGTCTGTGTATGCTATTTGTGGAAATGTTGAGATAGAATGGGCTTCCTTGGATATATCAACTGTCACCGACGTAATCTATACTGTGTATTTAACGTCTAATTTTGCAAAAATGAATATTTGGCATGAAATAATTAATTCCGTTTTTTTTACCGTGAGTGAGCCGTGCGAGTGGGTGAACAGGAACTGATTCAGGGTAGCCGTGAACCGTGAGTGAGGGAATGGGCCGGGCGTGAGGGAATTTAGAAACCGTTCACGGTTGGGGAAGTCGTGCGGGCGTGAACGGAAAAGTTGTTCACGGCCTCACCTCTGCTCCAAACCCAACTTCTAGAGTCAGTCGGGGGAGAGAACACAAATTCTTAAAACCCTTTTCAGAAATCCTCAAAAAGTGATGGAATTAAAAGACAAATCACTGACATTCTTTGCACAATTCTTATTGGAAAGCATGGAGGGTGAAATTGATGGCGTGGGTGGTTTGGAGGGCTGTTTGACATGGATAAGCTCCTATCATCTTCTCCCAAGATATTGGATGGTCCCAGAGTGTTGACACACTTGCCAATGTCTAAAGTCAACACAAAGATTGGTTGGCGATGGTGTGACAGTAGTATCAACCTGAACCATTTCCACAAAAGAAAGAAGCCGCAGTTGCCAATTTGTATGGATTTCGGATATTCTATACATTACAATTTCAATTGAAATAAATTGAAATTCATTTCCTGGAGGATTTTGGGAGATCCGGAACTTTTGTGCTGCCTCTGAAAAATGAAACCCAAATATTGGAGGGTTAAATGAAGCGATTCGGAAGGTCAATTTATAAAGTTAATGAGAAGGTGTGTTTTCATTTCCTCCGATTTTCTACTCACGTAGTAGGAGATAGATGTGGAGGAACTGGAGATCAATCCCAATCTGAGGATCCTCTTAATTTCAACTTCCTTTTCCAAATTAGTATTCCTCTTCCATTTTCTGCTCCATCGTTCTTCCCTACAAAATTCATTATGTTAATGAACCCCAAAGAATCCCTTTTGTTCTTTTCCTTTCATCAAAAATATCTTCTCTTTAATTTTCGACAGCATTTTATATAATATCTTGTGGGGGTGTAAGGCAATTTAATTGGATTTTGCACGAGTTCTTGAAAAATTGCTTCAACGGGTCTTCAAGGATCACGATGACGGTGGCAACTCTACTTAGATTTGACCTTGCAATGTGACTCGTATTACACTTTGAGTACTACGCCCACTGTAACAGAAAATTCTCAGGAAAACATCTTCAGTGGGAACTTGAGCTACTAAAAGAATTGGAGAAAGCATAAGCTCCCTTACATACGTAGGACTTTCTCTTTTTTCCGTTAAGTTTTTATTCTGAATATTATTTAAACCATTCAGTTTCAACGTATTTTCCTAAGCATGTCTTCCTAATTAGGAATGTGAGAATTTAGGACCTGGAAGTGAGTAGTCGCTCTTTGAAATTTAATCCATTAACTCTTAGCGGTACACATTCGACTCTTTACCATCATTAGTTCGCCACAAGCTACTTGGTTTCGCCGAAGGATTTAATGCTCTTTGGCTCAGTTGACAAGGACTTAGGCAGGCATTAAGCCTAATCATCTTTTACCTGTACCAAATACAAACTCCATTAAAAGGAACTGGAGATCAATGATAAGAAAAACCAAAAATGATACTCTTTGTACATCAATTTAATAAAACTTTATGCTTATTCTGAATAAGCCTGCCGAGCTTAAGTTGGTGAAATTGAAGCGAAAAGGATTCTTCGTTTTGAGTTTATACCTCCAGAAGCACCACCGCAAAGGATTTTCCACACAATTCACTTTCGCCGCTTCTTGCGAGTGGTTCAGAGATGAATATTTAGAAGACGATTTTGGTTTTGATCAATTCCACGCCCCATTTCCATCCAGTCCAATATTTCCATCCGGAGAATCCAAGATCTTCTTTGTATTTTTTCATAAGAGACAATGGTTTCCGGATGATTAGAGAAACATTAAGGGCATTGAAAGATTAAACTTTGTTAAATTCCATAGAGGCCAAAAAGTACTGTTCAAGTTTTAGTTCTTCTATCAGAATCCAAATAGGAACTGAGAAGCTAAAAGACCTGAAAACGTGAAATCTCCTTGTCAAAAGTGGTGTCCAATCCATAGAAAGATGGACAATACGAAAGGATGCTTTGGAAAAAAAAGGACCAGAAAACTTTTCAATGCATGGAAATGTATTCCACTTTTTGAATATTTTATCATCGTGTCAGAGAGGATGTAAATGTAAAAGTGGCCCCAAAACTGTCGAAATTGTACCACACAATGACAGAAAACTTTTTTTTTATTCCTACGTTTCTGACACTTTTTCAAAAGTTTATTTTCCATTTTAAAATAACGGAACCATTAAAATATCGTTTCTATCAAAGGAACTCTAAACTAAAGTCCTTATATTTTATAAATTCTGTTTTGAGTTTTAGTTTATATTCTAAGGACTATTACAACCTCCTCTTCATCCAACATAACGGCTCCGTAATCAAGTTTTTAAAATTATTCTCTTCCCATCCCCCATCAATAAAGAGATTCACACAAAAGTAAGCACACTGGATGTAGAAAACTCATTAAAACTTTTTGGCTACCTGCTACCTGGTCATATGTGATTTCCCATTGTTTCTCTACTTCGGCACGTAAAATGAATTTTAAAAACAGTCAAATGAAATGAGACAAATGGAATCTGATCAGTTGTGCTTTACTCATCTTACAAACAGAAAGTTATAGAAGAAATCTCAGAACCATTCAAATTTGCAACTTTTGGAATGGATTCTCTTAAATTCAAAACTTTATGAGAGTGTCAAGAAATGGTGTTTTCGAAGATAATTTGAAATTTAATATCATCTGAAAAATAGACTGTCTGGCTAGTCAACATAGAATTCAAGTCATGTTCACTGATACCTCATCCGCCCACGATAGATAGGAAGTGTACTAGGACTAACTAAAATATAAAAATCCACGCCTGAAAGAAATGTAATTTAGATCCGGCGACTCCTACGACCAGTTTTGGTATAAACGTAGCGTAGTTTCTGTGGAACGTGGAGTGCATTCTTGGTAGACTTGGAGGATGGATGGGATTATGTGCTCAGAAGCTTATGTTTATATGCCTCCGAGTTAGTTCAGCAGAGAAATGCCCGGGGCTCACACGGTCTCTAATCCTTAAAATCATCAACTATATCAAAGTAACCTTATTCCGGTTCCGCGGTCACTAGAAAAAAAGACATATCGGAGTTCGAAAGTAGAGTTGATTCTTTCTTTTATTTAACGGTATCAGATATCAACTTCCAACATTTTTCTTCTGATTCTATGAAGAGATCATAAAATGTCAACTTGACAAAGAGGGAAAGTCTGTAGGGAAAGTCCACTTTCACTTCCAAGTACACATGGACTCATCGGTGCAATATTCTCTAAGGATTACCAACTGGAAACATTGCAAAAATTCGCATTTATATTATTACAACCTTCTCAATTTTGCTTCAACTGACACTGAAATTAGAACTTGATATTTACATTTACATTTAATTGCATTGCGATTTGGTGCTTCGGTGCAGATTTCACTAAGACGTCTTGCTGAATGAAGTAAAGGAAATAATATGATGCAAATTATAATTGGAATTTCTGGTTGTCAGACTTGATACTTTAGGTTAAAATAGATGAAGAAGATTTTGAGATTGAATTACGTGAGTCTGTCAAAAGTTGATGCGTTGTCATGAAATATGAAGTTGGTTGTAAGGAAATCCGTGACAAATTGTTTTTGCTTAGGATTTGGCATTGCAAAATTCTGCCAAAACCTGGCACTAGTTGTACTTGTCTAACAAATTGACACATGACTACGTTTGTCATTTTCTAAAGGAGAACTTCCCACAAAGAAATATGGCTTCACTTAGGTTTCGAAACTTTCCCTTTTAGTTTCCGTCTGTTAAATTTCGTCTTCCTGATTAAAAATGTCTCTGAGGGGATATTAAAGTTTTACAGCCGGTGGCCATATAATGCTAAACAGGAAGGAAGAACAAGACAAGAGGAGAATCTGTTCCGTGAGTAGTCTCAACCCAACAATAAATCAGGTTGACAGGAAAGCCAAATGGAAAACTAATGGTGGAATATTGTCACTTTTTCAAAACTCTCCATCGTTATCCTCAAATGATTCAAAACATAAAAGGAAATATAGGGAAATTTTAGTTCATCAAACACTGGTCTAACTTCTCCAAATTAATTAAAGTTAAAAATGTTTCAAAAGTTTCATGTAACGGTTAAAGTTTTAATATAAAAATTATTCAAAAGGAGTCTCATGTGGGAGAATGAATGGTATAATTTGAAAATTAAGGAGGACTTTCTCTTTATAAAAGGACTGAAGGCGCTGGGGTGAAGGTGCTAAAAGTTCCCCCTTGTCATTATTAATTACTTCCAAGGTCCCTTCAACTTCCTACACAAGTTTCATTTGCCTTCCGCATAATTACTCTCTTCAAATTATTCCATTTTAACGGAAAGGGGATAATTGTGCAACTCCTCTATTTCTTTTTCCTAGAAACATTTAATAGGGCCGACACCACTTGGTGCAAGGGAGTTAAGAGAGTCCTTTACGAACTTCATTCATTCATAACTTCATTTTGCAGACCCAAATTAAATTCAAATTGGAGCAATTTGTAAGGAGTAGTGCACAAGTGTTCTAAGCAAATCATAGCGTGTTAGAACCTGATTTCCATTTTAGACTTACCGAGAGTTAACTAAAAGCTAAACTTGTATTAATTAGTGGAGGGGGGGGGGATGATTAATTGAATCGAAAATGGAATTACATTCTAAAACCCTTGATAAGCCGGAGATATGCGTTTCACAAATGTATTTCCATGTTTGCCACCCTTGTAGGTTACATGTAGCTTTACATCTTTTCAGGACATGTTTCTGGGTTTAATCCCCATTCATGTCGAAATTCTCACTTTGACAAGGTTATTTAATTAGCAAGAACGGGGAATTGGAACAAGGAAATTAAGCGTAAATTTCCTAATAGCACCCATCATTGTTAAAAATTTTTTTCCAGGTTCCTGCTCACTTCTGGAGAAAGTCGGCAAAGAACCATGGGTGAAAGTACCTGCTATTTGAAATTTTACAGCACCGTGCCAATTTGCAAGGCGTGCAAACAAGAAAGCAGGAATTCCCAGGTTTTATTGGCAATTGGCGCACTGAATTGATTCATGCGGAATTGTTCTTCCTGTTTTGTCAGTTCCAGTGATAAAAATGGGTAACATGCTAAAAGACCACGAGATTAATCAGTAGCGTGCTCTGAGGCTGGTTGTAGAGATTTAGGAATTGATTGGCCATAAGAATGTGAAGTGATTATCCTCACTTGAGATTGACTGAAGAAGATTCTGGGGCTTATGCCTCTCTTTCCCCGTGGACCGACTTTCCTCTGCCAAAATTTTCTTTGCTAAATCCCGAATTCCTGCCAAACCCTCCAAGTTAAATCATGTATTCCTAATTCGACAAGTATGGAGTCCATGACGAGGATACTTTGCCTTGCCCCATTCATTCCTTTTACCATCATCCCACTCCATGGCCTAGCATGGAAGTTTTGTGCTTCTACATAACGTGACTCTCTAAAGCATTCCCCAATATCCACGAAATCATGCTACAAACACTTTGCATGAAGGATCGGGGGATACACGCTGTTCAAGCATAATTTAAGCTACGCCAGTATCGAGACAATGGAATGCTGTTGAAGTAACGTTGAGACTGGCAGAGTCCCACGTGGAAGAAGAATTATTGAGAAGTATGTGGGTGAGATCGATATGTCTCTGGTGGAATTGGTCCTCGCCTCTAATAAATCACACATTCTAACCTAACCTAAAGTTCGGAAGGAGAAAGTCTCCGGAAGGGAGTTGCAGAGATCCATGTTCCTTTCCCTCTGCAAACATGGAGATGGAATGGTGGTGGAAAAGTAGGTCCACATCATGGAGTGGAAATTTAGCCTCAGGCAGTTGAGAACGGGGAAGTGGATTCAGAACCCAACTTTTCGTTACGAATCAAGTTAGGATGATAAGGAAAGTCAACTGGAGAGAAAACTAGAAGCTTTTTAGTTTGTCTCGATGAAAGGGGAGAAATCGAATTGGGAAAGACATAAAATGAGGAAAGAGGAGGAAATGCTCCTTTTCCTCTCTTGATTATTTGTAAACTAATCCGAAAAACCATGTTGGTGGCGTTCAAACTGAATTGGAAGGAACGCGAGAAGGGAAAGCAGATGGATCTAAATTCAACAAGTTTTTTTTTCGGTGAAAACGGGGGAGGCGGCAATGGGATCATGTGTTGCATGAGCCTTTCTCTTTGCTTAACTAATATAATTTGACAATCTCTGCATTTACTTCTAGTCTCCATCACCACCGCCATACATCCACCAATATATAGTTTACTATCCATAGCGGATGGTAAAATTTCTGAAAGCTTGAAAGGATTTTGCAAGGAAAATTTTTTGGAGTGAAAGTTCTGAGTGAAGACATCCGAAAAATTCCGTTTCCTATCTATCATGGAACATGGATTGAACATGGGTAAAAATTTTAAGAGATTGAAATCTTCCCAAACTTGTTGTTTTTTTCATTTCAAAACTAAGTTTTTTGGCTCAAGTTTAATAAAAAATCGTCCTCTGTTGTTTCTTAGTAGATTTTGTTCCATTTTGAGAAGTTTGTAATGAGCCGGATGTCGCTTAGACAGTTGAGCTCCGTGCCAATCGGATATTAAGTGGGTAGTTTCAGGCTGTCATGCTGCGGTATTAAGGACTGAGGACACTTCTTTCCGGTAGTCAGAAGGAAAGTTGATGATGGTTGTTATTGGAAAATGGACGTCCATCATAATACCCTTCACCATCCCCAACAACCCACAAAAACACAATCCGTCTCAAGTGGGAAAAAAGAAAATAAATGATGATGGTGATGATGAAAAGCAAAGGAGTTTGTCTTCTTCTCTTTTTCCTTCTTCTTCTTTTTCCTATTCTTCTTTATTTGGTCAAGTTTTGTTTGTTCTCACATCATTAAGACAGGGGAAAATCAATAGGACTCAAGTCCAAGAGGAACTGAATAAACGTTTCTTTGAATCTTTTCTCTTCTTCTAAAGTAACCAACCACCGAAACCACAACCACTTTCCAGTTCCCTACTCTGCTCCAATATTCTCACTTCCGAGTATTCCCAGAAAAAGAAATCACTTGGATAAACAAGGCCAAATTTTACCCACCGGAATGTAGTAGTTGGTCTTCCCCTTTGATGTCGGCGTTAAGTTGCTCCTCCATCCCAAACAAGATTCTTTCTGGGTATACTTTGGAAGCTCCTGGGAAACGGACAGCGGGCAGGGGAAACGCGGCGGCTCTAAGACTTTTAGAGCCCGGTTTTCATAGAAAATATTTTCATAGGAAAAACTTTTAGACGGAGGAAGAAGGAAGGAAGGAAGGAAAGTTGGTTGGAATAATTCAAAGCTCCCTTCCTTTTCCCAGTACCATAACTTTCAGTCTTCTAAATATTCCGTTGAGGCTTTTAGACGGGGGAAATGGGTTTGATGATTTTGAAAATTGGAAACTGATGCTGCACTAGACGAATCCAAGTAGAGGGATCCTTCCTCCCATTGTCTTCTACCCAAAATCTCAATATGCCGTATATGTTGCCTTGTTGACTTTATTAAACAAAAGGACGCCTTGTATTCTGCCAAGTATCGATTCTTCAACTGGCATTTCCCCTTCCTAAAAGGATGGTGTAAAGGGCCCTATACACTCAATTAGAAGATCTTTAGAGACGAGAAACCAATTAGGATGAAATAATTCATCACGCTAAACACAAAGTTAGGCCTTGATTATCCTTTGCATGCAAACGGAGAGGCATAACATAAATTTCAAAACATGTTTTCAGATGTGAAATATGTCACGGCAGAGAGCGTTTACACTATTTCGGTTGCAAAGTTTTACTAAAACTTTTGGAGCCAATTTTTTTTTTAAATAAATGTGACGCGACATTAACATTTAAGACGACGTTAATGTATCATTTAGTCAATTGAAAATCTAGGAATGTGTCTCAGGAAATTAATTACAAAACATATTCTAGCTATATTTTAAAACTCCGAATTTTTCAGGTTTGAGAACTAATATGGCTCATTCTGTCTTCCCACATTAAAAATTCCTGTTTGTTTGTTCTAAGTTTTCCCCAACGTATAGCCTCGGTTCTGCGTGCGTGCAATGAATAGAATTTCCAATTTAAATTAAAGATACTAAATTGGAATTCTACTGAAAGGGGTTCCAAAATAGTTCAGCATAATAATTAAAATGAAAGTTTTTGTTTTTCTTAATAACAGAAACTGATGGCCATTTTCTCACGGTCTTTCTCCAAAGTGAAAGTTTCCATTTGTTCAGTTCACAGTTTCCATTTTCCGTGGCAGTGCTTTCTAAGGTAATCATGAGAAAATCCTGACACTTGGTCATAAGAGTGGTGGTAACATTTGTCTCCCCCTGCACGTATGAGTGGAAGCATGTGGTATGTTTTAGTGGGTCGTAAACCAATTTCAGGCAGGAGATAAGTATGCAATCTAAGGAAGTTGATCCTAGAGGGAATTGAAAGCAACAACGTCAGTCTGCTCTGGTAGTCTGTAGCATGTGGACTAGTTTATTGGAGCAAGAAAGCTCGAAGAGAAAGGAATAAAATGACTGACAAGGAAAATACACGACGTTCAAGATCGGAATGATCAAGATTGAGATCCGTCTAGTCTGGAAATGGGCTTTAGTCCAACACCACAGAAATGAGCACTAAAACAACCGGATTTCTCTTATATTGTTTTTTTTTTGGGAAAACAATTGCAAAATTCCTTCCGTCACTCTCAGGCCTGGCTGCCCCTCTGAACGGATATCATTTGAATGCAAAGTTTGTAATGTGCATGGAAGCTCCTCTTGTCAAAATTTGTAACCACAAAGTGTAGGCGAGAACACATCGACCCCTATAAGCACTAAACATTTCTGGACGTGCTGTTAGTTCTCAATTTTCAGCCTTCATTTTTTTACCCACAAACGGATATGGATATTCCCGTTCTTCTGTTTCTCTCTCGGTTTCGTCTACTTTTTCCTCGTTTTGTTGAAGGGAAACTTTATTTCGGAAAAGCTTGAGGCCTTAACTCCCAAGTTCTCTGCCTCATTTTCCGGAAGAGGCAATTTAAGTTTTAATCTTGGTCGAGTAGTGGAGGAATAAAATGAGGGTTGTAATGTCATATAGCTTATTCCCTTCATCCACCTAACTTCTGCCAGGAAGTAAAATGTATGCAGACTGAGAAGAAATTGAGGACAGGTGGATATATTACTCTCATCCCTTTCCATACGGCGGAAGTTAAATGGGTACAAGGGACTTTCACTACTTTTACTATTACATGGTCGTATTTGCATAAGGATAACATGAAGGGAGCTTTTAGGAAGGAAGTACGGCCTTTGAATTATTGGCTGTGGGAAGTTAGTAAGGGAGAAAAGGCACTCGTTGACAGACAAGACAATGATCCTGCCTGTTGGGAAACTTTCCCCAATCATTTTTCAGGATTTAGACACTGAAATGGGGCACGTAGGCAAATGAGTAAGAGGATGGTTCTCCTCCTGCATGTTTATTTATCAATTTTTACAGAATTTTTGTGCTACTTAAGCAGGCATGTCTTTAGATCTTCTAAAGTGAGCAAGATGCAGAGAGAGACGAATGGCATGTGACTCGAATGTCACTTGGCTAATTTCTCAACGTCAAGGTGAAGTAATCCGAGTAAGTTGGAGGAGATGAGAATTCCATGTTCCTTCAAAAGCCAAAACCCACTGTACTATAGAGAACTCCTCGCCTTATCGTAAACACATCTTGACTTTCTCCTACTTTCACCAAAATCAACCGCAAGACAAAGTAACACACATACGAAATGTCCATCTGTCCTTCTCCGACCAGACGTTCAACCCGGCATTTATCCCTCCTTGACGAGCTCCAACTCCGCCAACTTTCAAAATGGAACTAGGCTAATGTATAATTAAACAATGAGGAGGAAGAAGTATCTTCCCACAAAGTGGCGACTAAACACGTTCTGTGTGTAATGAGTTCTTCCTTGACCTATCATACCTCACTCCTGATCGTTCTAATATAATTTTATAGGATGCCATTTAAAACAGCAGTTAAAATATAAGATTGTAGCAGCTAAATTTAAGTTTTTAAGCCTAAAAACCCAAACCAGCTTTGAGTGAAAAGTGAATTCAGTGAAGCCTCACCCTAAATGGCTACTGCACTTTCACTAAAAGATTTACAAGGGTGTCAAACCACCACCCATCCGGCCACTTTACAGAGATCAAAAGGCCCTGCAGAACTCACGTAGATCCAGGTTTTTGCTGGTTGAAATTGACACTTTGAAAGGAGACTAAAAAGCTAAATCCTCCAACAGTCTCCAGGCAGTGAAACCAGTGGGTGTTCCTTATGAAATAGAGTGGATTTCATAGGTGGATTAAAAATTGCATTAAAACTAACTACAGCTTCTCATAACATTTGACCTTGGCAATTTCATTTTCCTTTTAAAAGCTTGAAAGCAGCGGAGTAATACCACTTTATCAAAGAGAATTTTAATTAATTAATATATCCAGGAGTTCCGAGCTCCCCTTTTAGTGTGAGCTAAAGAAGGACACAGGGATCAAAGAAGATAAATTCTTTAGACTTTCTTTTGTTTTCAATTTCTAGGTGTGAGAGGAGGAGAGAATGAGAAGCGCCTTTTGGAATATTTACTCGAAAGCACAAGATATAATATACTCGAAAGACCTGTCGCCGTGGAGAAGGAAACGCTCAGAGTCAGTTTTGGATTAACACTCATGCAAATCATCGACGTGGTAAGGAAACATGACACTTTTCCATGAGATTCTGCGCACTTTAAGACTGGCCTGGCTACATGTTCGGCTTCGATGTGAGGACTTTGCGACGACCTAGAAGCTCAAATAAAAGGAAAAAATTTCCTCGACAATGGTTCAGAATCTACAAAAACCCACAGGCGAGATTGGTAATCGAATGTTCTCTTTCACGGATAATTAACGCGAAACAATGAACAAATATCGTAGAGGCCTGCGCGACGGCTATTCATCATCGTTATTCTAAAAGTTGAACTTTTAGAAACACCGTGACTATTCCCGTTTTCAGTAGTCAAGCGGGCGGGGAGTTTATGTTAAAATTGAGTCACTTATTGGAGTAGCGTTTTTAGTAGAAGGTTTACGGTATTAGAATTTTCAAATTAGTCAACAAACCCTCCCAACAAAGGTTTTAATCAAATTCTTGGCAAATTTTAGGAAGCCTCGTGAACCAATCACCGAAGCGAGGGTTGCCAGACAAACTCTTTTGTGGAATTGATTTTACCGAGTCCTCATACAGAAATCGGAAGGAACATTTTCAAATTAAATATCGATGCGTTGCCCAGCCTTTGGCCGTAAAAAGAATGCAGAATGCTTCCGTTCCCCCACATTTTAGAGTCGTTAGGGGAAATTATATGGAATTTATTTGGGGCATATTAGAAGAAGGCGAGTGTATAAAATTGAGTTGATTCTGAAGTGCGGGAGTTTCTAATGTTCATTTCCTGGTTCAAATGGAGGTGATTTAGCTAAACGATGCACCGACGGAACAAAACCCAGACTCCATTCAATATAAGCGGAGGGGCGGCGGGAGAGAGAATGCGGGTGGGAGATCTTAAATTATGCTCCCAGTGAAAAATGAACTGGGAGGTTTAGAATCCTGGGGCTTCCGGAGTTAATGTGACCTCCTCCGTCTCTTTTGTGGTAGCGTCGGCTAAAGGTGGTAACACAAAAGGAAATTTCAAAATCCCGTATAAGAAAAAATCTCACTCGTCTTCTTTCTCCTTTCTCCTCCCTTGGGTTGAAAAAGAGAAAGCATAGTGGGGTTAAAGGGAAAGAAAGTAATGGGACAAGGAGCATCTGTCGTAGGTTACCAGTTGCCGCTGCATATGAAAGGTGTCCCTGTATCCATGTTAACCTGGCATCATTCTCCTACCCAATTACTCTCAGGTCACCATTAACCCTTCATCCTTAAATTTATGGCTTGAGAGCGGGTATTTTGCTTTATCTTTAAACTGCCATTTTCTTTTAGATAGGATTTGAATCCTCTTTTCTTCCCTCCATCTGTCTAAGCCAAAAGAAAAACTTCCGACAGGCCAACGACACCCACCCCCAGTTTCCCTTGCATACAAAATGTAATTTGTATTCTGGCGGATTATTCAAATCATTCTCTCATTTCTTCTGACTTTTTCTCTTCTTTTTCCATGCTCACTTTTTCTCTGCAGAACGAAAAGGATCAAATCCTGACAACAAATATATGGTTAAATCTGGTAAGCCATTTTTCGACCATTAATTCACACGATCCTAAGTCCAAAACTTCTTTTCTAATCAACTCAAGATTAAATCTTGTTCCTATCCACTTTCCGTTTTTGACCAGATCTCTGCTGTATAATTTAATCAAAAAGCAAAATAGGAAAAGTTCCCAACTTTGCTGAATGAAAGTGGTGGAATTAATTTTAGAGTTCCTTTTAAAATGGGCGCCTTAAACAAGCCTGCAAGGGTCGGATCGTAGGAGGGAAGGGAGAAAACTATGAAATGTTTTTGTTCTACCTTGTAATGTAAGCAAATGGCAAATGGAAACAAGGGACCAAGTCAGATTCTGCCCGCCTTTCCCTATTCAGTTCAGACGAAACAAGAACCTGAAGCTGCATTACTACCCGGGAAAAGGAAAACAAGACAAAGTTTGATAAGACTGGATTTTCTACAATAAGAAACTGGAGCAAGGGGCTGAAGAGTATTGTGTACACAAGCTACTTTATCATTCAACCCAAGCATGAATAAATTAAAGGACCTTAACGTTCAAAGCATAAAGTCAAAAATTGTGACTTTACCGGACTTTATAATGAAAAGTTAACTTGGAGAGAACCGTCATTGTTTCCGACCCCAGGTCGTCGTTGGCTGAACACATTTCCAAAACAAACTTTTTTTCTTATTCTCCCTTTCTCATGTTACTATTTCTTTTCATTAAAAAATTTCAATTCAATTTCAGAAAAAGTCATTAAAAATGAAATTGGTTAATTTTGTCTTTTGTGTAAAATGTAGGAATGGGTGGACTATAATTTAATATGGAATGTCACCGAATACGATGGTCTAAACAACATACGTATCAATCCAAATAAATTATGGCGTCCAGATATTTTAATGTATAACAGGTAAGCTGAATTCGTTTTTATTATTCCAAACACAACTCCTTCATACGTAATCAATCTTGCGGGGAAAAAATTGAAATTCAGGAAACGGAAGACATGGCTGTGGAAAAGTAATTTATCATTCGGAAATCTCGTGCCTTCTTGTTTTGAATCCAAAATTATTATTTGTCAAATTAAACCCAATCCAAATTCACGTAATCGTTTGTTTATTATTTTATTCAAATTAGGGATTTCCTGGGATTCTGGTTATTTCAAATTCAGGATAGCGAATTATTCATGAGGTTGAAATGCAAAAGATTGCGATGAAATAAAGTTGAATTGTCCCAAAAATGAGACAAGGAGGATATTCCAATTAAGCTCCCCAACTTTCTCCTCTGGCAGAGGGGCTCAATCAAATTTTATTTTACTACACTGGTTATCAAGAATACGAAACTTTTACATACTCTGATCATTTATCAATGTCAGGAATCCCAACAATATAATTCAACATATCCCTCCGGTCGTTTACCTTCCGGATAAAGTCCGATTCCGAGTCTGGCAAATAGGGTGCGAATAAACAGAAACTGAGCAACTAAGACAAGAATGTTGGTTCAGCATGAAATCAAGAGGAAATCACACTTTCTGCGGAATCATTCAAAATCAAATCAAATTGCCATTACTTTTTCAAATATATCCCGCCTCTCGCATTCCACAAATATCCAAAGATGACAAAAGGAATTTAACCTAAATTGTTTCATTATATTTTTTGTCCGAATAAAAAAAATATCTAAAATGGACCTATAAATTAGATGATTTTAAGTTGCATTGAGGTTACACAAGAAGAACGTAGGGGGACGCACATTCTTTGTAAATGGTTGTACACACTTTTGACTGTTGAATATTTCAGTGCCGATGAGGGATTTGACGGAGCCTTTCCTACCAACATTGTTGTAAAAAACAATGGAAGTTGCCTTTATGTTCCACCAGGGATATTTAAAAGCACGTGTAAAATTGATATCACGTGGTTTCCTTTCGATGATCAAAAGTGTTCGATGAAATTTGGAAGTTGGACCTATGATGGGGACCAGGTATGAACAAACATTTTACACTACTTAAGTATTAAAATAAAACGTTGTGAAAACTTTATATTTACCCCAACCTGAAGAACGAACACAGATTTAGAATGGATTGAATACATGCTGAAATGATTGTAGTTTCTCGCAGAGTGTTCCCAGTAAAACTTCATGATGATTACCTGTAAGTGATCCCATTTTTTCCTTCATTCCTTAGGTCGATCTGACAATGAAAGACGAATCTGGTGGTGACTTATCAAGCTTCATCTCCAATGGTGAATGGCAATTACTAGGTATGGACTCTCCATCTTTTTATAATCTGACCATGAGTGGGCTTTTCAAAATCCCAAAACCAGGAAAAGCTTTCGGTCCGATCCAAATCCTTCCTGTCCTTCCTGGTCAACCGCAGCTGGTGTTTACCATCCTTTACTGCCTCGCGAGCCACCACACTTCAACCATCCACCGGGCATTTCTCGGAAAGAAAGAAAGGGGAAAGAGAGGGAAGATATGGTTGAATGAATGAGGTTCTATTGGAATCGTAGAAATTCGAGACCATTTTCTGAGGAAACAGGAGAAGAGAGACATGATGAATGGACTGGGGACCTACGCCAGAGAAAGGGGAAAAAAAGTAAAAAGGGGCTACTAAGGGAAAAGACTTTAACTCAAAAGTCGATTTGAAAGATGATGAGAGGAGAAAGTGTAAGTTTAAAAAATTGCTTCAGTTGCGCATATTTTAGGGTTAGAAGGAACTCCTTCCTTAAACCTTTCCATGACTCGAGAGAGCTTTTATCCCCGTAGACTTCCTACAAAAGAAGGAATTGGAAACATTATGGGTCCCTGAAAGGTTTTTATTTGGCTTTCCATTCAATCACCGGTGGTGAAAGTAATCGCTTTCTCTCTCTCTCTCCTAAAAAAAAAGGAATTGGCCTAAACTGCTCGGCATCAGTTGGGCATGATGGGGAATTTGTGCTGATTTTAATTTTATGGGAGGAACCCCCCTCCATACGCCAGCTTAAAAGCTTATGCGACTCTACAGGAGCGGGAGGATTCAAATTTAAATATTTATGGAGACTAACAATTTTATAGACTTATCTCAATGTTACACTCTACCCTGATTCAGGCAGCTTATAAAATTTCGATTTTGTCTTTTAAGATTATTCCGGAAATCACTTGAATCAAAATCTTTTCTGGCCCACATGCTTACAACCACAAATTGAGGGCTTCCCATTGGATGGAGGAGGCCATTAATCTCAGTCACTGGACTGAAATTTGAAATTTATGGCTAGTGGGGAGGAGTTTTGGTGGCTCTTGAAGGCAGGAAGTGTGTCTAACATCCCAAAATTTAATAAAACCGATCTATAGCGTTTCAATAAACCTATTCATGAGGTCCTTGTTTATAGTTTTCATTCAACCAAGTTCCGAGCCACCACCCACTAATCTTGCCTAATCCATCATGATCAATTATCTAAAAATAATTAATCTTTTGTTTCATCATCATTTCTAGGGATGCCCGGTGTTCGGGATGTTATCCACTACACGGTAAGGAACCAAATTGGTATATTTCGCCAACTTAATTTATAGTGACGAGCAACCATTTTACTTTGTGTATTCCAGTGTTGTCCGGAACCTTATGTGAGCATAACGTATACCATCCAAATCAGACGACGAACTTTGTACTATTTCTTTAACCTAATTGTCCCCTGCGTATTAATTTCGTCAATGGCCCTCCTGGGCTTCACTCTCCCTCCTGACTCGGGAGAAAAGTTAACATTAGGTAAGTCCATATTTATTCAATTTATTTTGGATAACGGTGGAAGCAATGGCAACATCCGAAGAATATCTGCAGCAAAACACACCTCTGTCATGTGCTTTACCGTGTGGGAGAATTTAATTAGAGGAAGTTCTGACGACGGTCTCATTAATTGGAGCTCATAATAACAATTGGGCCGCTAATAACGTGTACTATTAACATTGATTAGTAATTAGTAATTATTAATAGCAAAGTGCCCAGGACCGAAAGGAGGTAATCATCAAAGGAACTGCGGCGGGAGTAATGGATGAATCATTTCCCATGTCTTCCTAATTAAAACGTCAGTTCTAAGGATTTCAATCAATTTTACATCTCGACCAGCCGTGGTTCTTCTCTTTCATTGAAAGGAAACCTCAAAATGAACCCTTGCCTTGCTAGAAATTTTCTTTCCTACTCGATATTTTTTTGGAATGGTTTCCATAATGGAGTTCCATTTGATAAAGCATAAGAGGCCGTAAAAGTGAAAGTAAAAGTAAAAGTAAAACCAAAGGAGCAGAACTAAATCATGGTATTAGTTTCGCCTAGAGTATCTTTATGTCTGATTTTTATTAAGCTAATAATATTTTAGTATTGATTCAATCAAGTCGACTCCTATCCTCCTTTCATTTCCTTTTCCAGGCGTAACAATATTACTCTCACTTACCGTCTTTCTCAACTTAGTAGCAGAAAAAATGCCTTCCACTTCAGATGCAGTGCCATTAATTGGTAAAGTCAAATTATTGAAACCGACATGCGTCAATTGTGGAGTAGAAAGAGATTCAGAGTGACCTTGTGCCTGTTGTAAATTGCCACATGCAATTCGTTGCCTGTAGTTGAAAGCTGTAGATTTTGTGAATTTCATTTTGACTGCAATCTGACTGACATACCACCTGACAAGAATTTGACAATTTCAACGTATTTTAATCCAAATTTGAACGGAATTATTCGCATTGAGAAGGGATGAAAGGCAACTAATAAAATCGGAAGTACGTATTTGAGTCCAATTTTTACCCAATTGGTTTTAATTCAAGTCCAAAAAATCTTCATACGACGTGTGCAGCTGAAACATTTAAGTTGTTGTAAGCAAATTTTATATTTCCTTGATGCAACTTTTATCCATTCAATAAATGTCCCAAGTTCAGGATTAGAATCTCCATGACCATGAAGAAAAAATTTGAAATGACAAAGTAAAAAGGGGAAAGTAACCTCGTAAAAACTTATTGCCACAATTTTTGGCAAGGATCGCATCAATATAACTTCCTGCCCATTTGTTCAGCATGTGTTCCATTTTTAAATTGTGGTTCCGGAGCTCAGTAACCTTATTTTTCTTCCAAATGAAACATTTTTGCAGGAGAAACGCTAATTGGAAAAAGATGAAATTGTTATTAGCGTTAAACAAATTGAACTTTTCAAGTATCATTTTCTATTGAACTTAAAAGAAACGTTTGCAAAAAAAAAAATGCCGTCGTGTGATCAGTTTAAGAGGTCAGTGACAAACATTCCTTTTTGGTTTGAACTTTCTTTTGTGTAAACTACTTTTTTGGATCCTAAGCCTCTGACCCGACCTGGGGACAGGAATAACTCTTGAGAAAGTGGACTTTCTTCCTTGGCCAGTGAGAAATGGAGAAAGGGAAGAAACCATTTGGATATTTTCTACCAAGAACCTTGAGTTGAAATCCTTTCCGTGACATACGACGACCCTCTTGACTTGAATTTGTTCATCCGTTTCAATTTTTCCTTCTTTTCCATCCTGTATCCTCCTGCCCACCAACTTGATATGGAGTGAAGGTCTTCTGACTTTCACTTCTTTGTTATTCTCCTCTGTATATTCGTTTCAATTCAAACTCCACCGTCCTTCTTCTCCTTCATGACAATGACATCTTGACTTGTTTTTTTACTTTCCGTGACGCATCCAAGAGATGAAAGTATAAACACAAAGGGATACAGAGACACGCCATCTGATGCAATTTCACATCAAATGGAAACTGATCTCTGAATGCAAAAAGGAAAAGAAAATTCCCATCAACTTGAAACTTTTCAATCAATTCTGATTTTCTAAACAGATTACACGCATTCTTATATTAATGTAATTAAATAGTTGGAAATTATAATACAAGCTTCTGCATGTATCTAACCCTGTCTTGTATTCCCCCGTTGTGCGTTTTCAATAAACTACGTTTGTCAACTTTCTCCAAATATTTAAAGAGAGATGGGAGTTGGGTCCTAAATATTAAATTCCATTTCCGTTTCTTCTTCCTACAGTTCATATTTTGAAAATTAGTTTAAAGGGAACAGGAAAAATGCAAATAGTTTCCCTACTCTTAAACTAGAATACTTTCCAAACCTTATTTGCTCAAAGGCATTTCCCCCAACAGGAAGCAAGTCAAAAGTTATCATCACAGAGACGACGTATGACGGAAGGAAAAAATGGGGGAAATGGAATAACTTTCTCTCTACATTCCCATTCGCAATAGTTATGAAATAAGGATAAAGTTTTCCCCCTTAGTGGAAAGATATGAGAAAGTTGGGTGTATGTTTTCATAAATTCTTTTTCCTTGAACTTAGTACCAGTAATACTACACCAACCAACTCTTTTTTCCCCAAGTATTGACATTTAAAATCAAAAGTAGAAAACTACCGTTCCCTTACTTCAATCTTTTGATCATCTCTGAGAAAGTAGTGGGAACTTTTTTCTACTTTCTATTTTGGTTCAACTTTTACATTCCTTCCTCCCTCTTACCTTATTTCATCTACCTATATAGGAAATGGGGTATTTCCAATATAACTAAAAGTAAACAAAGAACGAATTATGTTGTAATAAGAATGGAAATTACTCATACAATTCGCAAACAGTTTCATTTATTCATGAGAACTTAATGGTTTCCTTACTTCGTGATTTTCTCGTATTTTAGGAGTTACGATATTGCTGTCTTTAACCGTGTTTCTCAATTTGGTTGCTGAGAAACTTCCACAGGTGTCGGATGCGATGCCTCTGTTAGGTATTCCAAAATTCATTCGTCGGGAATTTTCGGTTCTTGTCGCAAAATTAAATTCATTAATTACTTTCCTATTTTTGACAATGATTAAATATTTTTAAAACCTTAATATTTCTCATCTGCCTTCTGCTTAGCCTTTCTTTTCTTCCCTTTCAAACGTTCTCCTTATTCATTTTTATTTTCTTTCTCAGTGGGTTGCCTGTTTGGTTAATGTGAATTCCCTTCTTACTAAAAAGTATTCAACAAGGCTCATTCAAAATTTCAATTGTTCCCCGACTCACCGAATGAGTTAAATTTGAATGTGATGAAGATTTATATGACAATGAGTGTAAGGTGTGTGGTCCAACTGCGTCTTCATCTAAATGTGTGTCATTGGACGCTGTTATTATTTTCTTTGTCTCTTTCTATCTTCCATTTCAGGTCTTACCATTTTATTATCCCTAACCGTTTTCTCACTCTTGGTGGCTGATAAGAATCCTAAAACCTCAGAAGCTATTCCCCTATTAGGTACTTTTCTTTTAATTTATACAAAATTTAAAATTTTTATTATAACACTTATTCATGGGTGGAATTAGTCAATTTGGTTCAAGCAGAGTGGTAGTGTCATTTATACTTCTTTAAAAATTAAGTGACAGCTTTTAATTCATTTTCAAATTTATTAATGCAATTTTAATTATTCTTCGCACCTTCACTTTTATTCACTTCACAGAAATTAGTTTCATATTTTCAAATTTTGTACTGCATAAATATTCGGTTTTATTTCTTTAACATCGGATCCATGGTCCCTATATAGGTTTAGTGACTTCTCTAGGACCTCCTTGAAGGTAAAAATGTAGATGTGATTTTGATGAAAAAAGGTTGAGACCCTCTTGGGTCTTCTTTGTCTGGTTTGAATTTTTACCAGTCAGAATTTTGATTTTGGAAATCCATCATCCACTTTTGGCCCTCTGAGAGCTGTGAGTGACTACATCTTGAATTTGAAAATAAATGCGGAATGAATCTTTTTAGAAATGTTTTTGACGTGTGACTTTGATAAAAGAAAACAATATTGAAGCAATGGCATTGATTTTTCTTCCTCCGTCGTCGATAAACTGATCAACAAAGACTACCTTGACTGACTCGAATTTTGGACACTCAAGGAATGGAAATTTTGTTTGATGATTTTGTCGGAGCTTTTGTGAAGCTGTGGGATCCAAAATTGTACTTTTTGTCCACTCGTAAAGCTTGGTTTTGGTAATGTGGGCGTTTGAGGTGGATTTGGAATGCATTTTCCCAAATCCCAATTTTGTATATTTTTGCAAACAGTGAATTTTCTTTTGTCCGACTTTGTGCTTTTAACTTGGGATTGATTTTTGTAGATCAGTGGGATAATAAAAGAAAACGGAGAAGAAGAGATTTTTATGGTGATCATTTCCTACCTCCATTTTATACAACACCCGTATATTATTGGATGGATTTATAGGTTGAAATTTATCATCAAATCATCATCCATAGATTATTATCCAGTAGGCACCAAAGTGCTACCAAAGGCAGGAATGAAAGATAAAGACAGAACTTTTCCTTTTAAAATGATATATTAACTGAATTCAGGCGCAGTTCAAGAATCCCTACCGACTTTTCTGCTTTTACTTTCTTCTTCATCTCCCTCCTTGTTTCCCCCAAAAAACACGCACACAATGTCCCAGGAAAAATGGCCGGAGAAAGTTTTCTTTTCTTTTTTCTGCGGGTTATTTATGTAACCCAGTCGAGTTTTTCGTCATTTCCCTTTCTTCCGTAATGTTTATGACTCTGTGAAGCTCATTTTTAATCGAAACCATTTTGCTACCATCCCTCACTATTTAAAACTCTTCAGTCTGGGATAATGCGAGAAATCTTTGCTTTAATGAATTTTTCTACCACGGATTAATTTTAAAGCCCAACAAATTTTTTTACTCACAATTTCACTCATATTTCTCTGAAAAGAAAACTTTCTCCATTCATCGCATTCATTCAAAGTTGACAAAAAGAATTTGTGAATGAAATTGAGGGAATTAATATTTCAGTTTTTAAGTTCTCCACAGTTTAATCCCCACATTAAATTTCTCTCCCGTATTCTCACCATCTGCTTTTGCTACAATTTCTTCCTCAAACTATCTCTTGAAAACGTTCGCTTGCTGTTGGAAGCATGAAATAAATCCAGAATGCAAGTGGTTCATGGAATGATGAGGTTTTTGGTGGGGTGACTGGGTTCCCATGTAAGAAAAGCCTCAGCCCTGTCATGTCTTGTTCGTGCTTAAAGAGTGTCTTGTCACTAGTCGTTGGATTCGTTGGGAAGATATGATGAGGGAGGACGTGGTTCTTGTTAAAGTGGTTAGTGGTACATGTGGTGAAGGGAGGCTGGGGATGCTTGATCTTTTAGTTTCTACTATATTTCTTATGCCTCTCTTCCCTCGTCATTTCCATTGTCTGTGCTTCTCTGTATTAAATAATATCCTTAGGACGGAAATAACCGTTGGTTGCAGCAGCTTTGGATGGCATTTATAAGGGGCATGCTTTCCCGGCCTTGAAAATATTTTATCCGTCTGCTTGCCTGTTTTGGTATGGATTCATCATGAATGAATCCGTTGTAGTTTTGAACTCATTTCCTTCTTACTCCTTTCTTTCGCTTTCTCTTCTCCTTCAGATGATTAAACTAATGAATTTTTAATCTATAAAATTGTTTGTTTTTTCTCCAATTTTACTTGGATACTACTAGGAACGTACTTCAACAGCATCATGTTCATGGTCGCCTCCTCCGTGGTTCTCACCGTTGTGGTTCTCAATTACCATCATCGCACTGCCAACATGCATGCCATGCCGCCCTGGGTAAGTCTCTAAATTTATGTTTATTACCCTCTCAAATTGAGCCATTTGGAGAAAGAGCAAGGGCCCACTTTAACTTTCCTTCCAAGAAGGATTCAAAGGACTTAAAACCACCACTCACTCTTCCAATTTACCCAGACGCTTCTACTGGTGGGAGGATGATGTGATTAGCTCTCCCAAATGGTGGACTTGTGACCAAGAACCCAAAATAGCCGCGGACTGATGAGACTGAGATGGATAAGACAAGTTAACCTCAATCGTGTGGGCTAGCTCACTAGGGTCATAGCTATCTCAGGATCAGGCTAAAATTGAGTTAAAGCTAGCGAGCGTGTGAGTGGGAGGTAGACAAAATGGGAGTAACAATAACCTTTTCGTATTCGAAGTCCAAGAAGGTAGCGATTAGAGTAAGATGGATGCTATTCGGAAGTTGTGGAAACTTACTACGACAATTCCATTTGGACTTTGGACTTGGAAGAACTCGACAACTTTCTTCATTTGAAACTCGAGGAACTGTAAAATTGGGGTTTACGGCTTTTGTGAGACAGAACCAGCAGATTTCTCTTTTCTGAAGAATAAAATTACAATCCAGGTGGTGTGGTCTGAGATGATTGGAAAGTTTATGTGTTAGTTTCATCAAACAGACTTATTTATGGAAGTGAAAGCAGGGAAAGGAGAACCACTCCGTCTGTTGCTTTCATTCCCAACTTTAAGCCCAATTTTTCCTTGTATATTCCACACATCTCCTTCAATTTAAGAGGGAAGAAAAGCCCAAGACCAAAGAAAGCAGGAAGCCATTGTTAAATGAAATTACATATTAAAGGGCCCCTACTCTTACTTTCTTCCCTGTGCAAACAGAGCCGTGAGCCGCGTTGCAAAGAAATCACTGCTTCGAGCCTGCCTTACTTGTAAAATATCATCATCCTGTGCTGCGTGCAGAGTTTTTCCCTGTCAGATTCTATTTGCAGGGAAAGACTTCCCTGATAGACAGACAAGAGGAGAAAAGGTTTTGTGTAGAAAAATCCGTGTCTGATTTTCTAAAGATAAAAAGAAGAAAGTGTGTCTCAGTGGATTAGACTCCGATTCGGACGGAGAAATTCCTGCGGAGGAGGAGGCAGTCAGTTCAGAAACTGAACTTGATCCAAAAGGAAAACAAATCAGGATGCCCACCCGCCTGCCTGCCGAGGCGTCTTAGTGTCCGAGAAAACAATAAATTTGACTTTCTCCGCCACAACATCCGCCGCCGAGCTAAGCTCATCCAACAACTCGGGGAGATTTAAATTATTCAGCCATATCCTACGCTCTGCATTTAAATTTGATTAATGGGCACTCAACGTCCACAATTTATATTTTCCCGCCCAGCTAAAACAAGGAAGGCAGGCAGGGCAAGGCATAATGAATATGCAATTTTCAATGCTCTCAAATTTTTATGCTTAGTAGGAAGGGGAACATGTTGGATAGGGTAAGGAGTCAATGGGGTTTAAAATGGAAATAGGGAAATCTAAAGCTTAAATTAATTGCACACTTGTGCCATTTACTTTTTACACAGGGAGGAAAAATTAAAAACCAAATTTCTTCATTTTCAAAATGGTTTTTTAATTTTGCACAAATAATTCCAAAAAAACTCTCGTGTGAAAACACAGAGGAATTTGAAGCGTCACCAACGGCTGTTGTTGCAGCAGTTGGCTTCCCATGCATCCAAACCACCCGCATCCTCGAACTAGAAAAGTGAAAACGTGAATATTTTAAAAAGAAGTTTAGAGAAATCGGAAATGGAAGTTAAGATTTCCTCATCGATCGATATATGTGTAGCACGTGTGCCCTGATTTTAAGGAAACGATAAGAAAATTACGATGGTGAATTTTGTTTTCCACTTTGTAAATTCGGGCATCTAAAATTTGCCATTTTGAATAAGTAAGTCTCTCCGATGGATTTCTTTTCCGAGCGTTTCCCTTGGTAGAAAGTTTGGCTTAACCAAATCCGATAGTCTGCAGTTTCAGCACAATTTTATGCGTCGGAAATGTCTACGGTGGTGGGTATGATGGGCACAAAAGTTGTCCTTGTGGGTGTATGTACTGAAGCTTTCTTCTTGCCAGATGAGATTATCTAATCCCCATCATCAGCATTTCTGGGTTGTGGTAAAAGCACTATGAAGAAAGGGAGTAAAAGTGAATCCCCTAGCACCTCAGGATACCCTCTGTATTAAATTACAATCTGATCTTGACGCTTTCCACATCACACCACACTGACTTGTCGTGTCTCTTGCACTTTTCAATCTAAACTGATACACAATCCCACATGGTACTAGGCTAACCTCTTCTGATCAAATTCCATAAAGTTTACAGGGTGACAGGAAAGGGTTCAATTGGGAATTAGGTTATCCACCACCACCATCATATCAAATCCCATCACCCTTGCCCTCTTTTCCATCTCACACCTCCTGACGTTAACCATAAATTGTTAGAGGACGCACGCGGGTATAGTCGATGGAACGATGTGATCTCAACAAATGGGACCTTGACACCCCAACACACTCCTTCTGTATTCTTTCAAACTGAATTGTGCTGGATTCCATTGTAATGTTATATTTGGAGTTACGCGGAAAACAGGCAGGAAGGGTCGTTGAGCTCGGATAGGAGGATCCCTTCCCAACAGAAAATCCAATTCGGAGAAAGGGGAACTCTATCAAGTGCTTCTCCTTTTTCCCAAACTTTCTTTCGTCTCTGAATAGACTTTCTTTCCACTATTTTTTTTTTTGGAACGGAGTGAAAATCCAGGTGGTGGCTCTTATGTTCCTTCTTTCCTCCTCCATCCATCGTCTGCTTCCGGCAGACAATTAAAAGGAATCCTCAAAACGACCAGACAGATGAGATCAGAAAATACCACAAAACATTTTAAGTCTAAGGATCCTGTACATGCTTTAGCTCCCTCATGGCAAATTATGGCCTGAGATCCTTATGTAACAATAAAAATCTAAAACTAGGACCATTTAACCAATAAATTGAGTTTAAAACTGGCAATAATAGGCTAGCTCTGTTGTATTCTGGTGAGTGAGTTAAGGCTCAGCTGGAGGGGTGTAAAGTAGCCCTGGTGGGGGAAATAAGAACTACAGATTCCCATCTGTTAACCCG